>PYDT01001452.1:0-20987 GCA_004837865.1 Musa balbisiana
TACAATAAAGAGTTCGATGGAATGTAGAATACGGATTATACAACAAGAACCAAAGTCCCACCGAAAAAGCAGACTAATAGGTTGGTGTAAGTAATACTACCTCCCAGACCCCCGAGTATACGAACTACCCAGAAAGGCTACAAAATATCATTATTTGGTGCCAGGTAATCCATTATGTATAATATGTAAAAAAAACTATAATCAAATCATACCTTCTACTACATGGTCAGGAAAGGGACAAGTTACCCATTTTTTATTTATATTGATATGTTCCTATTTATTGTATAGGAATGTTCCTAATTGAATTAAATCTTAATATGGATTAATTTTATATTAATTTGTATAATGGATATTACTCATTTTATATATATATTCATATAGATATTAATTTTATATATAGATATAATTATTAATAGCATATAATTTTATATATAATTAGAATTAATTTTATTGGGCCAATCCTACTTACTTTTTATCCAAAGCAAAGAATAAAACAAGTAGTTGCAAATTGTATATTTCCCATTCCCGTGAGAATAGATTCTCATTTTAAATCAAGATGGTTCTCCCCCCATCTATAGTTACTAATGTTATTTGTAGTTACTGGACCAATTATTTATGGGAAATAATTATTGTGTAGTTACTGACCAACCAAATAAAAAAGTTTGAATCTTTTCTATCAAAACAATCTTAGTAATCGTCATCTTCTTGAATCAAAGGGTTTACTGTATCTACTTTGATTTGAGTCGAATTCATACTGTTTGATTGTTTAATCCTCCAATTACTGACATTGGTACCCGAACTCAAAGCAATGGATTATAATTCAATTCGTTGACGATCATAAGTAAAAGCTCATATTCTCCAGTCGTGATACACATTTTTGTTGGACAATACTCGACACAGTTGTACCACAAAATATACAGACCCCGAATCAATACTATATTAAGCATTTGTTTTTTTTCATATCTCTTTCCATCTCCATCAACAACATGAGATCTATTGGCATACAACGAAAATATTCTTCGCAAGCAATACATTTATCATATTCAATCACAGTGAATTCCGACACAAACATCTGATGTAAATTGAGTTCTCATAAGGTATTGAATAGTTAGCGGTAAACGGTTTGTGTGGGCTAAGGTAATTCTAACTTTGACCATATACCTTGCAGCTCGTAGTGTTTTGACCATATTCATGAACCCAGTACCATTGAACCATATGTAGATTATCCATAATAAATTTGTGTTTCTTTCTCTTGTTGAAAGAGTTATGATGTAGAATATCGTTTCGTATTCCTGTTATTTAATAGTGAAACAAGTTTGGAAGAGGTGTCAATAATAATTCCCAAAGCAATAGGTAAAAGAAATTTCCATCCAAGATAAAGCTGGTCCATTGCTCCATCCTAGTTACAGTCCCCCACCCCCCACTGTTGTGATAGAAAAACAGAAACAAATAGCTTTAACTAATGTACTCAGAAACCAATTGTTCATTCCAACGACCTCCCAGCTATTTTTTTTTTTATTCCGAAAAGCTCAGGAATGGATATTTACGGACTAGATAAATTCCCACCCACCTAAGTAAAGACCCGTTAAGAATACGAAGA
Organism: Musa balbisiana; assembly: GCA_004837865.1. Lineage (NCBI taxonomy): Eukaryota > Viridiplantae > Streptophyta > Magnoliopsida > Zingiberales > Musaceae > Musa > Musa balbisiana. Next base: position 1,601 of record PYDT01001452.1, read on the forward strand.
GCTAATAGAATGAGGTAAAAGCAAGATGAAAATAACCCAAATCTGATACCTGAATATTCGTTTGATAACCTGCTACTAATTCCTCTCCGCTTCTGGTAAATCAAAGGTCAATCTCTCACATTCATCGAGTCGGAAAATAATTTATGAACAACTGATAAATCCTATGGCTGACGCCATAATTCCACCCCCAAAAGCCATATTGGACTGTGCTTCAACTATATCAACTGTACTTGAACTGTTAGATAATTATAGTCGAGAATAACTTACTGTTTCCATCGCTATACAAACCGTTACATGATACCTCAGCTTCATCGGCTCCTCTAGGCACAACTAATGTAAGGACCCGGTTCGGGGGGGGGGGGGGGGGGGGGGGGGGGGGGCGATATTACACCCACCCTTTCTTTGGGGTACCTATATAAAGAGTTATATCCGATGCGTCCAAGAATTAAACCATGGATTCCGTTTGCTAGAATAAAAAAGTGCTTCGGAATTCATCTCATCCCTATGATAATAAAAAGTATTTTTCTTTGTTCGGTAATAACTCAGCTCCTTCAATAAAATCTCGTTATATCATACAGCTAAAGACTTTAAAGAATTCGGAATTGGTCCATAATTGTGTAAAAATTCCACCCATGAATGGATGGAAAAAAGAATACATCTAAATAAAATATCTTTTTTATTATTCGAATTATTACTTCTCTTATTACCTCCATTTCTTTTGTTCCTGTTCTTCTATCTCAGAGAGGTACTTTGAAAAAATAAAAAAAAAAGAAGAAGTATTAATTCGTTTCCTGGATAGTCATTTATTTAATCATTGAATAGGAGCATCCCTATATCGGAATCGTAGGGAAGTATACTGCTTGAGCATGTCTACCAACTTAAGAAGTCCCTATTTTGGATTCCGTTATTCATTTTTTATTTTTTTATAATTTTTTTTTTTTTTTTATGTCCGAAAATATCTCTTTTTATACCCGTACATTATCTCTATTACTAATCCTTTGTGCACTTTGGGGTGCTCTAACCGTCCACGGTTTTTGCTTGTCTACTGCATGGTAATAAATACAGCACAGTAAATTAAAACGCCATACAGTTGATCTTTTAACAACCCGCTTCAAGATATGATTACTAATGAAAGATCTTAATCTTGGGGTAAACAGTTTACACTGCTTATGTTTCCTTCAACTTTATGCCTGTACCTATGAAATGAGATTTTATCTTCTTACGGCAACCTCTAAGTTGTTTTGTTTCATCTCATAGACTTCTGGTTTAACACCCCCCGTCATTGACCCAATGATCATAAAAAATAAAATACCTATTCAATACCTTACATTCACTCTTTTCCTTACTTTCTGAAAGAAGTATAAGTTCATTTTCAACGATCACCCGTAGAGATATTGATAACCCACAGAGAGTTATGGTAATTCATAACTAATAGATTGAGCAGCAGCTCGTAGACCACCTGAAAAGTAATATTTATTATTCGATCCGATCCTGACATAAAAGCCCAAGAGTAGCAAATAATTGACATGGCTACCCCATAAAAAAACACCTATACTGAGAATCGTGCTAAAATGAGGCGATACCAAAAAGGAATTACTCCATAACTTAGTAGAATTGATAGCCACATAGACGGGTCAATACTAACAACAACATCTCCTCTAGATGGGCAGTCTTCTTTAAAAGTAGTTTAGTTCCATCTGCTAAGCTTTGAAGAATTCCAAGTTGGGCAGGCATATTCAGAGCCCAATACTTTTGTATCGCTGGCAGATTTTTCTGCTTTTCTAACCCACAAAGTCTAGTACCCCTATTGTAATGTCCCAATATAAGGGTCAAAATGGGTACATAAGATCCATATGTACGTCCATTAGACTGTCTTTTGGTTCCATTAGAAATAAACAGTTGTATAGTTTTTGTACTCTGGGTCGATCAATTGACAATTCATTTCAACGATCAACCGTTCTCCACCATAATGATATCTATACAACCTAGTATCGTCCCAGATAGCCCAATTTCATTCTTTTGTAACTGCTGGGTGAAAAAAAAAAGAAAATGGAAGATTTTGCAAATTTATGAGTCGGGTGGACGAATTTTCATCTCGGCCAGGTCAAACTAACTATTATCTCCTTATCAATAATGTTCCTAATTTCCTCCTTTTTTGGGAGTCCCCTCTCACGTATAAGTGCTTGTTTCGACAATTCAAAATTGGGTGAGGTTTTTTACTAATCAATATCTTCAAATCCTTCCATTCGGATTTTTTGCTCTATCAAAGCTGTCGGACTTCTACATCTATAGAGTGCCCTGTCTCAGGCAAATTCCTTCTAGAGCCGGTTTGAATTATTTTTTACTGATCCCAGACTTGGTCTTCATTTCCAGTTCCCCTCGGGAGTTCGTAACTATAATACGATCTAAGCGAATCCTCCTGTGCCTTTTCTGCCATTGGACTTCTCCACTCGAATTCATTGTAACACTCATAATTATCAATTTACGAAGAATCCCATTGTGTTCCAGAACCTCGTAAACATCGTCCTGATAACCCCAATTTATTGCTTCCTCTCACCAATAATGCCCACCCTTCGACTCGCTCCAACAAATGGGATTTCGCGTAATGAGTTTTGATAGTTCAACACTTCCTGTTAAAAAAAATAATCGCAAAAATCAAACTTTATCTATCCAGCCATAAGGTAGATCGCACTACTCCCCGTGCGGAAATAATTATGCCATCATTTATTCGCATACCTGTGGCCGGCTTTCGATAAATCATATATCAATTCCTCTCCCTTCTCTGAAAATATCGAAAAAAGGGGTTCCTGCGGCGCCGATATCCGCCATAAAAGGCCCAGCCATCCAAATGAGAACTATAACGGCTCGCTCCGCCATAATTCTCTGATATAGCTAGCCCTTTTTAGGTACTTGAAATCATTTTCAGTTGTTCTGGTGCATTTACCGGATTTGCCTCTGTGAACCTAGTATCTAAATAATCCCAACGTGTTACATAAGGCAGATATTGTAGAATTGTTCGTTTTCGCTATTTTTCATCGCATCCCTCTGTGTAAATTCCCATATGGGTTCACAGTCATAACCTCTTCACCGATCGAGAGTAACGATCATTCTAGACCCATGCATTGACTGGTGGGTGAGACCCATATTACTATCATGAAATCTTTTTTGTAGCCTGTTTTTTATTTTTTGTTACAGTATATCTTGTTCTTCTGTAATTCATTATTGCTCATGAATTCCTCAAAAAGTAGGAGGTTCATCAAAATAACAAATCAATAACTACTAACTATTCAAACGATTAAGTAACGAGTTTTTTGGCTCCATATCAACTGGTCCACTTATTTCTTATAACGCGCTCTTATTTTTCTTTGACAAAGTAAGCCAGCAGACGTTGACGTTTGTCTCAGAATTTTTTGTAGACCTCTTTGTGATAAAATCTCTTTGTGCAATTCCCCAATGTGAAGTAGTCTTCTATCTATGGTGAAACGTAATACTTTGAAATTCACACAAACCCTGTTTTCCTTCCTTTTCCTTCTTGTGAAGAAGTGAAATGACTGAATTTTGACCATAAAACTTTTTTTATCGTTTTCTTTTCTTTCTTTTCCATGCCATGGATTTTCCTCTCAGAAGAAAAAATAAAATAATAATTTATTATATTAATTCAATTTTTTTGAATCTAGTCCACGCAAAAATTTAGATTTATCCTTTCTATCTAAATCAATTTTTCCCTCAGTTGATTTAGATAGAAAGAAAGGATCTATATTTAGAAAAGGATAATTTTTCGGCATTACGAAAGAGAATGAATTTCTTTGGTCACCCTAAAGATTCTGTAGATTTCTTTCTAGATTCAAATGTTGAATTGAGTAGCTACGGGGGAGCGTACATACCGTATCATGGTATCCAGAAGCGGTACTAACCATAAGCGTACATTCTTTCGGTTTTATTTACGAAAACGGCATGTGATATATAGAAATATACTTTAACTATTCTGAATCGTGGATACATACTTCACGCTTGACATCTGAAACGACTACCATTATTGGTCCAGCAAACCAATAGCGATTTCATACCAGCTAAATCTTCTAATCGGTATGGGCCAAGAAACACTTTGCTTTAATTCATTGTATTTAAATCCGTATTAAACGTTTGTCTCATTTTCAAAATTGTTCAGAGTTTCTTATGTTGTTTTTCGTTTGCAAAATACTGGATTCTATTCACTAATACCCCGATTATGAATTTGAAAACCATTAGAATTCTCAATTCCTCTACGACGTCTAGAGATAGACTATTTTCAGTAACAAAGAATTATCATGATCTTGAATCCCTTCACAAATATATTGCCTGTCGTCCAGTGATTTTTTAAAATTCTTTCTTATCACTATCTTTTCTTTAGTATTTTCTATTAATTTGGTGTTTACTCTTAGCGACCAATGAAAACTTATGTTTGATAGATAGATGTTCCATCCCTTCTAACGATAGACGATTGGTTCGTAATTAATATTCCCCTTTTATTAATTCTGTAAGATTTTAATCCTTTCTGATCAGCATTACATCCAGGATGTTCTCTCCTCTTTGAATCGGATCTAGTAATATCCCTTGGTTTATCAATCTAAGTGGAGACAATAATCCTAACATATAAAATTTTTTGATTCACGGGGTCATCCCAATCTTATTGAAAAATAAAAAATTTTTTCAGAACAAACTAAGTTCTCCTTCCTATTTTCTTGTATTTTTTTTTTTTGTCAACCTTTTTTATTTTGATCTCGTGCAATCCTCTTCAGGATATTCCTTTTGTTTGTTTTGTGATCGCTACAAGATTTGAGTGACCCTCTTTGTGCTGGACAAACACACGTGTATGGGGGGGGGGCACGTTTGGGGTGGGTGGGGCAAATTCTCTTTTAAACGGAATCTTGGATGTTTTGATTTTGCTACTATTTTTTTTCATTGATTTGCAATATTTTTTCATATTTGTTTTGACTAATATTTTTTTGATTTTGACTATATTTTTTTTGATTTTGATGTGACTAATATTTTTTTGCTTTTGACTAATCTTTTTTGATTTTGATTTTGACTAATAGTTTTGATTTTGACTAATATTTTTTTGATTTTGATTTTGACTATATTTTTTTTGATTTGACTAATTTTTTTGATTTTGATTTTGCCTAATATGTTTTTGATTTGGATTTTGACTAATATTTTTTTGATTTGATTTGCTAATATTTTTTTTTCATTTTGATTTTGACTAAATCATTTTCTTTTGATTTTGTACTATATCATTTTCATAATAAATAGGAAGAAGTAATTTGATGGTATGATCCACGTTTAATCTATATGCATCAAAAGGTAACACAATTCTGGGAATAACCAAGGTTGTCGAGATTGATGGTAGAATACTTTCTATTCAGTCCTCCAATCAAAAACTTTTTTTGATGAGTCTGTAGTCTTAGTTTTTATAAATTTCGGTACCGATATACATACGGTCCATCCTCAATATCACTATTGTTTCTCAATATCCTATTGTTCTCAATATCACTATTGTTCTCAATAGCACTATGTTTCTAAGGCAAAATGAGAATTCTATAATCCACAATATTTTCTATCCAGATTTTTATGGGTATCAATATAATATCCTTTTTTTAGGTACCACATGTCATATTTTAGCAATACATAAAACGCTTCGGGTTTCAGTGTGAGGAGTCCTTACTATCCCCATAATTTTATATTTCATGTGATAAAGATCATTCTTGTAAGTAGGTTTTTTAATTTTCTTTTCGACTCGTCGATACATCCACTGCATAAAATTTTTTCAATTCATTTAATGATTAATCGTCTTTTTCTCTCTTTTCGCTATATACATTTTCATGATTCTTTATTTGAATAGACAACTGGATTTGACCTCTATTTCGCCATTTTTGTTTCGGTACTAATCCGAGAACCATTGGCTCCGCGAAAATTTATTGATAATGACCCTTTAACCATTTTTTCCATTAATTCATTCCCGACTTATTAATTTGCCTAATGCCTTGATTTTGAATCAAATTCGTCCTCGTGTCCATACAATAATACTTTACTTGTCTTTAATAAAAGATAGGTCCCGTGGATCGTGATTTGAAGTACAGATCTCCGGTGATTGTTGTTAAATAATTGTTTTTTTTGTGACAATTTGTAAATACATATGCTTGGACGAAGGAAGATAAGGCTTGCGATAAGTGTTTAAATCATTTCTAATATAGGATTAGAAAGGACTTTTTTATAGTCCTAATAAAGTTCATGTATCTTGATCGGTTTGTCAATCAATTCCTTCTTGATTTCTTTCATCGTTGTAAATGGTTCATTGATAATTGTTTTTTTAAAGTTGTGCATTAACCTTAGAAAATGGTAACCCATACATTGCAAGATATCTATGTATATTTTTTTCAACTGAAAATTCATAAAAATTTGATTTTTGCGTATTAATCGGGTATTTTTTTCGTTGAAGTACTGCCAAATATGTTTTTTGCTAATTCCGGTCTTTTATCATGATAGGCTGAACTATTTCTTCTTGTCTGTTGTGATTCTTCTATTTGAGTTCCTTAATTGTGATTGTCTTATCAGCAATATCTTTCATTTTTTCTATGATAAATAAATTTGTCCAATTCATAGATCGAATTTGAAATGTCGATTGCGTGACTAATCGATTATTTTTTTTTGAATCTTTGCATTTTTCATTTGTTCATGTACTTTTCCCGTCCTCAATTCAAGAAATCAAGCAATTTGGATTCACTTTTTCAGTTTCTTCATTATTCGTTTTAGAACTAGAACTGGTTCGTGTTTAGAACTAGAACTATTCGTTTTTAAGAACTAGAACTATCGTTTTAAACTCGTTTTTCGAACTCGTTTTAGAACTAGAACTATTTTGAGGACCATCCTTGTTCTTTCTTTGAAACTTTTAGAGAGTTCTTTTTACTTTTTCTACTTATTTTTTAGTCCTTATATTGGGGTTCAAAAAGAAAGGGTGGTTTCGGGGAGAACCCAAAGGGATTCCGTGGTTTCCATTCCCAAACTGTTAAAAAACTAAAAATTTTCTTTTTTTTTTCCTTTTTTTTTTCATGGATCGTCCATGATGAGATCGTATTTTTAGATCTTCGCACGGTTTTTAAAACGAAAGATAAAATCTTTCTGCTGACTCACCTCTGTTACCAATCTTTGGGAATTCTGTTTCTGATAAATGGAAACACCATTATAGGTGGCATTTAACATTTATTCTCTTTCCATTCCTTCAAATCTCATACCACTCGGGAATTGGAATATAACATACGTCCACGTTTTTTAGCTATTATCATGAAGCAATACAAGATGTTTTTTTTCTAAAAAAAGATTGGTTTCAGCATCAAACCGTCTTATTCTATTGCTTGAGCAAATAGAATGCCTAGCTATCCCAAATTTCTGATATGGTTTTAATCCGGGCATGCTTCCTCTTTTTTTTTTTCTCCTCGTCTTTTTTTTTCCCATGTTTGTCCTCTTCCTCTTCCTCCTCAAAGTCGAAGTTTCGGATTCTGGGTTTCCCCCACGGAATTCCCTACAAAATAAGATTACATTATTCGATATCTATATCTATCACAACAAGAAACAAAAAAAAGAATCTATCAACAAAGAAAAAAAAAGACTTGTCTATTCGTTCGCAAAAAAGCGGGGAATGAACATTTGGTTGAAATATTTCCCCATACTGTTTTTACCGTTTGACACGCCAGGAGCTTGGATTATACCCTATTAAAATCCTGGCTTGTTGGCGAATAACGTATCAAAGCCACTCTTTCTGCTTCTGCTTGATCACTATTATATCGTATCGGTATCCCGGATCCTGATTGTTATCATAGAGATCACCACCTTTTCGCTTTCTTGAACTAATTTCATAATCGTCCTTCTGTTTCTTTTCCCATTTTCTGATCCAGTCCTTCTAATTCATCGGTCATTTGTATGACCGTCGAGGAACTCTTTGTACGGATTCGTCTATTCCAATGGATTTTTTTTCAGTTTTGTTTGATCATTTGGCTTGTTTGTAATTATGTCGAATACAAATCTCAAGGCTTTGCTTTACTTTCTGAATAAGTCTTCGTTTTTCTTCTTCCAATAAAATAAGAAGATTCATCGATTCAACGTTTAAGAATTAACAATATAATTAAATGTGATTCTCATCAACGGATTCTTTTCATGTTCAAATTCTCGAGAATTTGTTAGAATAGGAAAGAGCCCATGATCTTCTTTATCCAAACGTTTCTAGGGCATCTACATCTTCTTCTTCTGTAGAAGTCATTAAAAAAAATCATTTGTAGAAGTAATTGAAATCTTTTGGAAGTAATTTCAATCATTCATGATTGTAATGGAATAGAATTTTTTATGGTTCCACGTACGGGTCCGTCAAAAAAGGATCATACGCTTTTTGGCAAGTCGTTCTTGCTCATTCTCATCGTGCATATCTGGTCCTTTTTTTCAAGTATATCTAAGCAAGAGATATCCTTTCTTCTCTTCTTCTTCTTTCTTCTTCTTCTAGATTTTTTTATTCGACTTATCATTCATTGCTCAATTGTATTTTTTTTTTTGTGCTCATTGGTAGAAAACCCCATAAGCCTCATAAGTGTCTTCATGGGAAAATTTTTCTGTTCATGTCCAAAGACAATTTTGGCGTTCTATCATTTCGAAAAAGTTGATAAACTCGGCGGATATGTAAAAGATATTCTTTGTTTTCTATCCTTGCAACACGTATAAAAACAAATATTGTGACCTTTCATTTTGTACACTATTTTCAAACGATTCTTGTTTATATCATCGCAATGGACGAGCCCCACCGCGACTTATAATCGAAAAGAAAGTTACAATGGTTTTCAGTCAAAGCAGCAAACAGTCTTTTCATTTTTCTCGTTCTTCAGTCGTCCCAATTCCCATTATCTTATAGGTCTCAGATAAGAATCTTCGTAACGGGCTTCTTATCGCATGCTGTCTTTAACAGTGAAAGTGAATTCATCTTTTTTGTTTTTTTTTCCTTTCCATTCACTCGGATTCTTCCGTTTCATCGATTTTTTCCGGATCCGCCTTTTCTCGCAAAAGGGAAGGGTCTTTTTGCGGTGGATCCCTCTTGTTTCCTGTTTGTCTCCTTCCTTTTTCGGAAGTTGTGTCTACATCCTTTTCTTCCTCCTTTCTACAATCGCTTTCTTCTCACTTTCTACATCGTTTCCTTCCTCACTTTCTCCCCTTCTTCCTTTTTCTGCTTTTCTGACTTTTCTGACTTTTCTGAGGTTTCTTTCATTTCTTAGTGACAATAAACGGCATTGCTGCCTAAATCAGTAGACACAGGTTGATAAATACGAAATACAAACATTCGCGCCCTAGAATTTCTCAATGCTGACACAAGGACCTATTAGAATTCTTAGCAAGGTACCTATAATTAGATACTGAATGATTTTTGGCCGTATCCACATATACAACCAACCATTTCATGAAGAAAATGTAACCAATTAACCAACCAATAAACTACGTTTCAATAACATCTTGTTGTTGCATCGAACATATAAAATGTTGACTAATCGGGCAACGTTGAACTTGGTAAAATGAATGGTTTATAATTGAAAAATGAGATTATATCCGATACCATTGAATGCTGAGATTACGCAGTGATTTCTGTATTAGACCCCTAATCAAAAAGTTTTTTTTGTGATTGTCCAGAAGAAATGAAACAAAAGAATAGGGTAGAACTAGGACAGTTCTTGTATGAGGTCGACCCAATGCTAGAATGCAGAGGAGGCATAATAGATCGGAATGAACCTCATGAGCTGGTCCCGAATAAACCGGTGTTGCTGCTACCTCCTTACTCGTTTCCTTCTCTTCCATAACCCGAGCGTCTGAAGTCAAGGAAGAGATCATAGGGCCCTATTAGAGAATTTTGGGCTCCATAAATCCAATAATAGAGTCAGACCCAAACGACCGAATTATTATCTTCATGCATAAGGTTAATCAATTACCCAGTAGAAAAGATTTAAAAATCATCACACACCCCCTTTTTCTTTTTCTATTCAATTTCCTTGATTATTATAGATGATTTCTTACTTCCCTATATGAAACTTCATAGACATAAATGCCATCTCTTATGTCAAGGACCGACACCAAAGGGATAATAAATGACTGGAATTGGGATATCAATGGAATAGAATGAAATAGAGCCCTTTGAGGTTCCCATGAAAGAGGCATGGACGGAGCCACTAACGAAGAAGTTCCGGAGTTACGAAGAAGCTTCGGACTTCATATTGTTTCATGGTTGAGAACGGGGTGGCACTCTATGAGTCGAATCTCCCGTTGTTCCTCAGTACTCAGTGGTAGAGCGTCGGCTGTTAACTGACTGGTTCGGAGTTCGAATCCTACTTGGGGAATTTGATTCATTCTTAATTAAAGAATGAAGAATGTATTAAGGGCTTCGCTTGACCGTTGGAGAGTACCCCCGTTCGCCTGGTCCTTTGTTTTCTATTTGCATTCTATCTCATCGTATCACATTCGGTTCTACGGATCTTTTGAGAATCGCCGTCAAGACTGGCGTAGATCCGGGATAATCCCTTGTAAAATAGCCCAAGTTTCAGAATCTCAGATGCATTACTAGCAGTGCACCAGATGCAGTCACGATTTTCCGATAGGCACCATACCGTGCGAGCAAACATAATTAAATAATGACGAGAATCGCCTTTTTGCTATGCCTACTAATACTTGTACTGCTCTCGCTATTCTGTGCCCAACCGGCTGAGGAAGAGTTACGGGTGTAAAACACAAATATGTTCGTTCCGGTCTTGGTTACTCATAGCTGGTAGTGATCGAACTCTTTCAACGATAATAAAAAGAAAAAGTGAAGGCCATTCCTTTCGACCAAAAGGACGGTTGTGGGCGAGGAGGATTCGAACCCCCGACCACCGGTGGTTCGTACCACGTGCTCTATATCCTCTGAGCTACAGGCCCCACCACCCCCGTCTCCACTGGATCTGTTTCCCGGGAGTACCCTCAAAAAAGGACCTTTCCTCTCCTCATACACATTTCATTTCGGGTTAAGAAAGAAATGTGAAGCGCTTTTCTCTCTATCTATAAGATCATAGACAGTGCGTTCCGAGGGTGTGGAGTGATAGAGAAGCAGATGCTAATGGGGTTTTGAATAAGAGACGACGTTTGCATTTTCTACTTTTATCCTTTTTCCATATGTCCAAATATGGAAAAAGTAAAATATATGGTTAGCTGTTTATCATTCTGCTCGAGCTATTTGTCCGCAGGAGCCTCCCCTACAGTTCGTCACCGCAGTAGAGTTTAACCACCAATTCGGGATGGATTGGTGTGGTTCCTCTACGCCTAGGACACAGAATATCGACCAAAACCATGAAACGAAGAAGGCATGAGAGAAAAGCATATTGGCTAGTGATTGTGAGGGCCGCCAATTCCGTTGACTGGAAGGGACACCAAAGACCTCTGCCCTTCCAATCCCTTTTATAATAGAGAGGGAGGCAGAGCTTTTGTTTTTTTCATGTTGTCAAACAGTTGAACACTGACCAATAGATGGCAGTGCCCTGTCGAATTGATCCGGTCGTGTACGTAACAAGTTCAATCTCTCGTGTCTGTTAGGATGCCCTCCGCTGATCATACATCACTGCACTTCCACTTGCAATCCTATCGGAATATAAACGGCTCGTCTCGCCGTTACCTTATCTTGGATTCTCATACTTCTGTCGCTCATCCCCGCAGGACAGAGACCCGTCGCTGTCTCGTCTTGCTACGGGGGCTCTTGGGAATCGGAATAAGAGAACAGCTCCTCTTGGGGTGGGCTGCACTTAGATTCTTTCCAGCAGTTATTCCGCTTCCGCACTTGGCTACCGCAGCGTTTACGTGGGCACGATAAACCTCGGTACACAGTTGTGCGTCCTTCCCATCCTCTCGTACTATTCGCGCAAGTCCTCTCAATGCTCTAACGCCCGCACCGGATACTGGACCGATGCTTCAGCGCACCGTTATCCTGAAACCCAGCTCACTACGCTTTAATGGGCGAACAGCCAACCCTTGGAACATACTACGCCCCAGGTCGAAAGTAGCGACATCGCAGCTCTCTCGCCCCAAACCGTTCCCTCGATGTGAACCTTGGGTAAGAGCAGCCTGTTATCCCTAGATCCCTTTTATTCCGTTGAGCGACGGCCCTTCCACCCCCCCTCGGCCCGTCGATCAGCTTAGCGACTTTCGTCCCTGCTCGACGGGTGGGTCTTGCAGCAAGCTCCCCTTCTGCCTTGCACGCGAGGTCCATCCCTCCGGCCGAGGAAACCTTGCAACGCCTACGTTACCTTTTGGGAGCCTCACCCCCCATAGAACTGTCTACCTGAGACGTCCCTTTGGCCCGCAGTGTCCTGACCCAATGTAAGCATTCTAGCTCTTTCCGAGTGGATCTCACTGATGCTCGGGCCCCCCCGGAAGGATGCCTTCTTCGCCTCCACCTAAGCGCGTGGCTGCCTGAAAGGTCCCCAACCAGATCCCAGGGAACATAAAGCTTCATGAGTGTCTTTCTGTCCAGTTGCGGGATCCGCCTCTTCACAGACATTCTATTTCACCGGGGGAGCCTCTCTCCGGACAGTGCCCAATCCGTTTGGGACGCCTTTCGGCGGGCTCGGAACTTACCTACAAGGGATTTCGCTACCTTAGGACCCGTTTATGTTACTGGCGAGCCGCCGTTCACCGGGGCTTCGGTCGCCGGCTCCCCTTCTCCAGTCCCACCCTTTCCCTTGACCTTCCGGCACTGGGCAGGCGTCAGCCCCCATACATGGTCTTACGACCTTTGCGGAGACCTGTGTTTTTTGGTAACGTCGCCCGGGCCGTGGTCACTTGCGACCCCCTTTGTGAGGAGGCACCCCTTCTCTCCGAAGTTACGGGGGCCCTATTTTGCCGTGATTCCTTAGAGAGAGCTTGTCTCGCGCCACTAGGTATTCTCTAACCTACCCACCTGTGTCGGTTTCGGGTAACAGTACCCTTTTGTGAAGTCGTCCCGATGCTTTTCCTTGAGCTAGATGTGCATGGGTTACTTCCGCGCCGTAGCGCCTGGTACTCACCTTCTTTTACGATTGGCTCGAGGCATTTCCTCTACCCATTTTTTTTTCTTTATACCTGAAAAGCAGGTCACCTGCGTCCTGAGAGCCGATAACCTGCCTTTCGGCTACCTAAGCCTCCCCGTCCCTCGGACCTAACAACGGTTAAGTACAGTAATATTCACCTTTTCACACGACTACACGGTACGCCATTTGTCGGGGCCTGAGCTTAGCCCTGACTCACCCTCCACGTGGACGAACTGCGTATGGCATCCTTAGGTTTTCGCTGGGCATGATTCATCACCATGTTTGCGTGTATCTCAAGCGCCGAACATCTTCACTTCCGCTCGTCCCCACCTGCTTGCGCGGGTTCGGTCCGCCTCAATAAAGTGAAAACTCGGAACGCTCCCCTACCGATGCATTTGTTATATCCCACAGCTTCGGCAACGCTTAGCCCCGTTCATCTTCGGGCGCAAGACGTCGATCGTGACTATTACGCACTCTTTTTCAAGTCTGGCTGCTTTCTTAGGCAAAACCTCCTGTCTGTCTCCTGCACCCCTCCGCTCCTTTATCACTGAGCGGTCATTTAGGGGCCTTAGCTGGTGATCCGGTCTGGTTTCGCCTCCTCGACGATGAAGCTTATCCCCATCGTCTCACCTGGGTCCGACCTTTATCCCCTATTTTTGGGTCTCTCTATACTGCCTGAGTTGTGCCCTCGATTTGGTACCGCTCTCGCGGGCCCGCACCGAACAGTGCTTTACCCCTAGATGTCCAGTCAACTGCTGCGCCTCAACGCATTTCGGGGAGAACCAGCTAGCTCTGGGTTCGAGTGTGCGATTTTCCACCCCTACCCACAACTCATCCGCTTGATTCTTCACATCAGTCGTTCGACCGCCCTTAGTTTCACATACACAAGCTTCATCCTGGTCATGGATAGATCACCCAGTTCGGGTACGCATACAGTGACAATCGCCCTCTAAGACTCGCCTTTTCGCTACGCTCCCGGTGTGGGTTCCCCCTTCACCAAGCCACTGCCTATGATTCGCCGTCTTCTAGTCTTCACACATGCCACGTTCATGGCGGTCAGAAATCACTTCTCTGCGCCCACATCGTGCGTTCGGGAGCTCACGGTTCAGGTTCATTTCACTCGCGCCGATTGGTGGGTTCTTTTCACCTTTCCCTCCCGGTACTACGATCTTCGCTATCGTTCACCCAGGAGTCTTTAGCCTTGCGGTGGTCCTTGCTGAGTCACACGGATTCCACGTGCCCCATTCTACTCGGGGTCAAGAGTCCGTAAGCGAGTGATGTGCTGTTTACGCTACGGGACTTTCGCCCTCTAGGGTGTCCATGGCATTCATTGCCCACCGCTCGCCTAGCAGCACGACGCCTGTCATTTGCTCTCCCACACCCCGTTTGCACGGTGTTAGGCTGCTACTCCATCTTTCGCTGTCCGCTACTTCTTTACGGGCAATCCTTTTCTTTCCTTTTTTCTTTTCCTCTGGCTACTAAGATGTTTCAGTTCGCCAGGTTGTCTCTTCTTGCTGCCCTCGGATTCAGCCAGCAGTTCGAAGGTTTGACTATTCGGAATCTCCGATCAGTCTTATTGTCAACTCCCCGAAGCATTCGTTCGGCTTTGCTACGGCCCTTCTCGTCCTCTGGGTGCTAGTATCTACCGTAAGCCTTTCCTTCCACTCGTTTGAAACCTCGCCATAACGTCAAGGCTATGCCCTCCTAAGGGCTGCTAAGATAGAATGATTCCTTATTCAACGTCCATGAAGGATAAATCATAATCGAACTGCCGATTGGTGCTTATCTATAATCGCTAATTTCAGCGGGCTGGAGATAAGCGGACCTCGAACCGCTGACATCCGCCACATGTACCCACCACGCCCTCTCAGGCCTCCCCCCCCGACTAATTCTACCATAGAGGCCAACGATAGACAATAACTCCCCGCGGCGGCGAACCAGCTTACAACTTTCATCTACTGTGCTCTCCAAAGAGCACTTTCTCAAAATCTCAAAAGGTGCTGATTGTGAATCCCATTCTATTCTAAGGATTCTTGGGGTTCCGAGAATCCCGCTACAGAGAACCAGAACGGAGAGCTCTCCCCTCCCCCTTTTTCCGCCCGACTCTTTGGTCTTAAGTATGCTGGTTTTAGAACGAGTGATGCCCTTCTCCCGACCCTTACTGCCCAACCGGAGCGGCGGACAGCTAATGCGTTGCCACTTATGACAGGTCTATTGTCGGTCCGTGACCCCTGGATGCCGAAGGCTTCCCTTGGGGTGATCTCGTAGTTCCTACGGGGTGCGACGAGTGGGTTCGGTCCATGGATTTTCCTTCCTTGGTTGGCCACATTTCTCTCAAAGGGTTTAAGGGAGATGTGCACAAGCATTCGCAAGGGCCAACTATGATCCTCTTCCCCCATGATCCCCAGATGAGGGAACCCATTCGAAGCCGCCGCTCCACTATCGTCCATGACGTCCATACTAGATCTGAACCAACTGCGCATCCTACCTCCTCTACGTTCTTACAGCCCATCCTTTTTTCCCTCAGTAGAGTCTTTCAGTGGATGTTTCGGTCCTCTTTTTTTTCTTTCTTCCCATTACTTATAAAAAGTGAGCCCACCGGTTCAGGTACAAGAACCTATCCTTACCGCCTGGACATTAGACATCCACCACGAATCGCAAACCGACCCAATTGCAAGAGCGGAGCGCCTACCAACTGAGGCTATACCCCCCGAGCCAAGTGGCGTATGGCATGAAAGGTCAGATGCTTCTTCTATGTCTTTCCCTTCCCTGGCGCAGCTGGTCCACCTGGACTTGAACCAGAGACCTCGCCCGTGAAGTAAAATCCTCGCACCTACGATCCACCAATTAGAGAGAATCAAAGATTCTTTTTCGGGAAGCGATTCCTCCTTCCGAACTCAGCATACAACTCTCCGTTGTACTGCTCTCTTCAAGTGTGCTTGTTCCCCCTTCTCCCTTCCATGACAAGTCCTTGTGAAATAAACTCCGATGAGAAAAAAAGAAATGCGTTAAGAGACCTCCCGGCCCAACCCTAGACACTCTAAGATCCTTTATTCAAACCTGCCTCCCCATTTCTGAGTCAAGATATAGATAAATAGACACATTCTCCCATTGCACTGATCGGGGGCGTCGTAGTGACTGAGGGGGGTCGAAGACCAAGAAGTGAGTTATTTATACAGCCAGCATTTCTTCTTATGCTAGATCGCCCGCATATTCTCCTGGTCCCTTCGGAAAGGAAAAAGATTTCACGTTCTTCCTTTCGGGAAAGGGAGGTGATTAGGGAAATCCTCTTTGCTCATTGCTGCCTTTCATTCCAGACCTCCGGATAAAAGCTGAAAAACAGGCTCGAATGGTACGATTCCCTCCCGTCACCCCAGAATAAAGGTGCAGAGTCTCGTAGTTCTTGGTCTGTGAAGATGCTTTGTTAGGTTCTCCATTTTCCCGTTGTTAGGTGCTCCATTGTCCCATTGAGGCCGAACCAAACCTGTGCCGACGAGATGCATGTCCAACCTGAAAGGGATTTATGGATTCTCGAGAAGAGCGGAGCAGTGTTGTTCCTCCCCCCCGACCGCCCTATCCCACGAGTGAATAGAAAGTAGATCTACATTGGATCTCACCTGAACTCTACTGCCCCATCTATCCCCGCTGAGGCGAATTTTGGTTTGTTCGTGTCAAACTCCGATTCGAACGGAGTGAGTAACTCCATGCTAATGTGCCTTGGATGATCCACATCTCCGGGTCCAGCGCTGATGAGCACATTGCACTATCCATTGGTCAGAGCCCTCACAGCCGGCACAACGACGCCAATTATCAGGGCTCGCTCTACCACTGCGCTAATTATCCCGTCTGTGGGCTCTCAGTGGGAGGCCCTGCTATGCGCCAAAAAGCGAGAAAACCCCCATCCCTCTCTTCCTTTTTACGTCCCCATGTCGCCACACGGGAGGGACATGGGGACGTAAAAAAGGGAATCCGATCAACTAACTTGTTCCGACCTAGGATAATAGCGCTGAGCTTGTCTTACTTCCCCGCGAGAAACGAGAAGAACTTCCCATATCCAAGCTTAGCTCAGACGTACTCGCTTCTTTTGGTTGTGAAGCAGTGTCAAACCACAAATACCCCACAAGCATAAGCTTAAGCTCTCCCTGAAAGGATGTGATCCAGCCGCACCTTCCAGTACGGCTCCCTTGTTAACTTCCTCCATCACTACCCCGCTTTCGGCATCCCCCTCCTTGCGGTTAGGTAACGACTTCGTGCATGGCCAGCTCCCATATTGTGACGGGCGGTGTGTACAAGGCCCGGGAACGAAATTCACCGCACGATGCTGACGCGGCGATTAACTAGCGATTCCGGCCTTCATGCAGGCGAGTTGCAGCCTGCAATCCGAACGGCGGCGGGTTTTTTGGGGTTACTCACCCTCATCGGTATCGCGACCTTTGTCCCGGCCATTTAGCACGTGTGTCGCGCCAGGCATGGGTGCATGATGACTTGACGGCACCCCAACCTTCCTCCGCTTATCACCGTCGTCTGTTCGGTTCCAAACCATGGTGGCACTAAACACGAGGTTTGCGCTCTTGCGGGACTTAACCCAACACCTTACGGCACGAGTGAGAACCGCCATGGCAAACCACCTGTTTCCGCGTTCCCGAAGGCACCCCTCTCTTTCAAGCGGATTCACGGCATGTCAAGCCCTTTAAGGTTCTCGCTTTGCCATGCATTAAACCACAATGCTCCATCCCTTTTCGGGCCCCCGTCAATCCATTTGAGTTTTTCATTCGTGCGAACGTACTCCTCCCGGCGATACTTAACGCGTTAGCTACAGTACTGCACGGGTCGATACGCCCCCCAACAGCGCCTATTATCCATCGTTTTCGGCTATGACGACTGGGGTATCTAATCCCCATTTTGCTCCCTAGCTTTCGTCCTCGTGTCAGTGTCGCCCGCAGAGTGCTTCGCCGTTGGTGTTCTTTCCGAATCTCTAACGCATTTCACACCGCTACCACCGAAATTCCCCTGCCCCTACCGTACTCCAGCTTTGGTAGTTTCACCGCCTGTCCATGGTTGAGCCTGGGATTTGCCGCGGACTTGAAAAGCCACCTACCGACGTTTACGCCCCATCATTCGGATAACTATTTGCATCCTCTGTCTTACCACCTCGGCTGCTGGCACAGAGTATCCGATGCTCTATTCTCATATAACGTCATTTGTTTTCTTTCTCCGAGAAAAGAATTCACGACCGTGGGCCCCTGCACCTCCACGCGGCAGTGCTCCGTCAGCTTTCGCCCCTTGCGGAAATTCCCCATGCTGCCCCCCGAGAGTCTGGGCCGTGTCTCAGTCCCAGTGTTGTGATCATCCTCTCGGCCACTACTGATCTCGCCTTGGTAAGCTATTAACCTCACCACTAGCTAAGCAGACGCAAGCCCCTCCTCGTGCGATTCCATCCTTTTGCGTCCTCAGCCTACGGGTATTAGCAACCGTTTCCAGTTTTGTTCCCCTCACCAGGGCAGGTTCTTACTCGTTACTCACCTCGTCCGCACTTGAAACACCACTTCCCGTCCGACTGCATGTGTTAAGCAGGCCGCCAGCGTCATCCTGGCCGGATTCGAACTCTCCATGAATTCATAGTTGATTAACTTATATCTTCCTTGCACCTTTATTCTTGTACATATGAAATGAAGTTTATCTTCTTACTGCAAACTTCTAAGTTGTTTTTGTTTTACTCCCATATACCTATCTGGTTTAACTCATTGACCGAAATGATGAATAAAAAATAAAATACCTATTCAATACATTACAATTCAACTTCTTCCTTTACTTCTAGGAAAGAAGCATAAAGTTCATTCAACGAATCACACGTAGAATATGATAACACACATAGCGTTAATGGTCATTTCATACCTCATAGATTGAGCAGCAGCTCGTAGACCACCTTAAAAGAATATTTTATTCGTCCGTATCCTGACATAATAAGTCCACATAGGAGCAATCTTAAAATGGCGACCCATAAAAAACACCTTACTTAGATCGTCTAAATGAGGCGATACCCAAAGGAATTACTAAAACTGAGTAGAATTGATATGACCACTATTATACGGTCCCATACTAAACAAACTAACATCTCCTCTAGATGTGAGAAGGTCTTCTTTAAAAAGTATTTTATCCGTTCCAGCGGCTAGAGCTTGAGACTTCCCAAGGGGCCGGCATATTCCGGCCCAATACTTTGTTTATCGCTTGTTTTTTTGGGGCAGATATTTCTCTTTCTAACCACACAATTCCTAGTACCCCTATTGTATTCCCAT
>PYDT01002332.1:0-20987 GCA_004837865.1 Musa balbisiana
TGTACATATGAAATGAAGTTTATCTTCTTACTGCAAACTTCTAAGTTGTTTTTGTTTTACTCCCATATACCTATCTGGTTTAACTCATTGACCGAAATGATGAATAAAAAATAAAATACCTATTCAATACATTACAATTCAACTTCTTCCTTTACTTCTAGGAAAGAAGCATAAAGTTCATTCAACGAATCACACGTAGAATATGATAACACACATAGCGTTAATGGTCATTTCATACCTCATAGATTGAGCAGCAGCTCGTAGACCACCTTAAAAGAATATTTTATTCGTCCGTATCCTGACATAATAAGTCCACATAGGAGCAATCTTAAAATGGCGACCCATAAAAAACACCTTACTTAGATCGTCTAAATGAGGCGATACCCAAAGGAATTACTAAAACTGAGTAGAATTGATATGACCACTATTATACGGTCCCATACTAAACAAACTAACATCTCCTCTAGATGTGAGAAGGTCTTCTTTAAAAAGTATTTTATCCGTTCCAGCGGCTAGAGCTTGAGACTTCCCAAGGGGCCGGCATATTCCGGCCCAATACTTTGTTTATCGCTTGTTTTTTTGGGGCAGATATTTCTCTTTCTAACCACACAATTCCTAGTACCCCTATTGTATTCCCATATAAGGCCACATGGGTAACAATATCCATATGAGTCCATATACTCTTTTAAGATCGATTAGAAAAGAATGATAGTTTTACTTCTGCCCCGTATACAATTATCATTTCAACGATCAACCTCGCAATGCTCCAAATGAATATCTATACTACCTGTATCGTCATGGATATCATCCAATTTCATTCTTTTAACTAGCTGAGGACGAATTTGCAAATTTATGAAGCCGGGTGGACTAATTTTCATCCCAAGGGAAAACACTATTATCTCCTACTCAAATAAATTCCTAATCTCCCCTTTTGGGGCTTCTACTCTCAACGTAAAGTTCTTGTTTCGACAATTCAAAATGGGTGCAGGTTTTTTACTAAGAAATCTTATTCCATAATCATCATTCGGAATTTTTTTGCTCTATCAAAGCGTCGCCTTCTAAATTCTCCATAGGGTCCCTCCAGGAATTCTTCTAGAGCCTGTTGAATTATTTTATAGAGTCCCTCCTTTCACCGAGTCGTACTAAATAACGAGCTAACGAATCTCCTTCTTTTGTCCATGGGACTTCCCAATCGAATTCATTGGAACACGCATATTATCAATTTTACGAAGATCCCATGGTGGTTTCCAAGCTCGTTAACATCCGTCCTATAAACCCAATTTATTGCTTCCTCTACACCATAATGCCACCCTTCGACCTCGCTCCAAAAAAATGGATTTCCTTATGATTTTTTGATATTCACAATTCCTGTTAAACAATATCGCAAAAATCCAACATTTATCTATCCAGCCATAAGGTAATCGGCAGCGACTCCCCGATGGCGGAAATATTTTCATCATTCCATAACCTGTGTCGGCTTCGAATAAATCTATATAATTTCGCTCTCTGAAAATATAGAAAACGGGAGTCTGCGCGCCGATAGCCTCCATAAAAGGCCCAGCCTCCAAATTAAAGCTATACCGGGGGCTCAGCTCCAGCATCATACTCTGGATATAGCTAGCCCTTTTAGGTACTTGAACAGTTTCCAGTTTTTCTGGTTGCATTTACCGTTATTGCTCTGTGAACAAGTGCTAAATAATCCAACGTGTTTACCTAAGGCAGATATGTATAATTGTTCGTTTTCCGCTATTTTTTTTTCCCTCCCCATCTGTGTAACTGCCCCAATATGGGTTCACAGTCAATAACACTCCACCCTCGAGAAGTAACGATCATTCGAAGACCCCATGCATTGTGGTTGGTGAGGACCAGATTAACTATCAGGACATCTTTTTTTGTAGCCGTACAGTCATATGCTGTTCTTCCTTAATTCATTATTTCATTAATTCCCAAAAAAGTAGGAGTCATCAATCAAAATCTAATAACCTACTATCTAATTCCAAACATTTAATTAACCTTTTTCGGCTCCCGAATATCCAACCTGGCAATTAATTTTCTTATAAACGCGCTCTATTTTTCTTTGACAATAAGCCAGGCAGACGGTGACGTTTTTCTCAAATTTTGTGTAGACCTCTTTTGTAAACATCTCTTTTTGTGCAATTCCAAATGTGAAGTCAAATTCTTCGTCGTTAGTGGTGAAACTTATACTTGAAATTCCCAGAACCTGTTTTCTTCTTTTCTTCTTGTGGAAGAGTGAATGAATGAAATTTTTTGACCATAAAACTTTTTTTATCTTTTTCTTTTCTTTCTTTTCCATGCCAGGGATTTTACCGATCATGAAAAATAAAATAATAATATTAATTATGTCACTTGTTTGAATCTCGTAGCACGCCAAAATTTAGATTTATCGTTCTACTAAATCAAATTTTCCATTTGATTTGAGATAGAAAAGAAAAGGAAATATATATCGAAAGGATAATATATTCTGCATTGACGAAAGAAAGGATTCCTTTGCGACCTACAAGATTCTGTAGATTTCGTTTCTAGATTCAATTTGAATTGATACACAGTAAATACGTATCCTGTAGCCAGAACGTAACAACCATCGCGTACATCTTTCGGTTTTTATTTACTGACACTGCACTGTTGATATATAGGAAAGACTATTAAAAGTTCTGAATCGGGTACACCTATCCTTGGACAGAGCTGATAAACGACGGACATTTTGGTATCAAACCAATAGCTGGAGTCTACAAGCTAGAATCTCTAATCGGTAAATTGGGCCAAAGAAACAATTTGCATTTAATTAATTTATTTACACTCCGTCTAAGACTTTGTCCTCATTCAAAAAGGGTGCAGAGTTTTCTTATGTTTTTTCGTTGCAAAATACTGGATTTCTATTCACAATATCCCGATTAGGAGAGTTGAACAAATTAGAATTCATCAATTCTCTACGCTCTAGGATTCGAATATGTTCAGGAACAAAGAAATTTATATGATCTTAATTCCCTTCACAATTATGCCATGTCGGCCAGTGGTATTTTTTAAAATTCTTCTTATCCACATATCTTGTCTTTATGTCTTTTCTATTAATTTGTGTTCCTCTTGCGACCACTGAAACACTTATGGTTTGATATGATACTGAATTTTCCATCCCTTTTAAAGATAGACGAATTGGTTCGATAATTACTATTCCCCTTTTTAATTAATTCTGTAGAGCTTTATCTTTCGAATCAGATTACATCCAATGTACTCTCCTCTTGGGGGGGGGGAATCGAGATATAGTTATTTTCCCTTGGTATTTATCAATCTCCGTATGATACCAGATATCCTAACATTATTAAAACTTTTTTGATTCAGGGGTCTCCCATCTTAATTGAAAAATAAAAAGTTTTTCAGGAACAATCTATTCTCCTTCCTATTTTCTTGGATTTTTTTTTTTTTACCCTTTTTTGTTGAGCTCGTGCAATCCTCTTCAGGGATATCCCTTTTGGTTTGTTTTGTGGATCTGCTACAAGATGTGATGGACCCTCGTTTTCTTGGTTGGAATTTGAAATTCTATTTGACGGAATCTTTGTGTTTTTGATTTTGACTAATATTTTTTTCATTTTGATTTTGACTAATATTTTGTGCATTTGATTTTGACTATCTGTTTTGATTTTGACTATATTTTTTGATTTTGCATTTGACTAATATTTTTTGATTTTGACTAATAGTTTTTGATTTTGCTTTGGGGACTATATTTTTTTGATTTGAACTAAGATTTTTTTTGATTTTGATTTTGACTAATATTTTTTTGCTTTTGACTAATATGTTTGAGTGTGAGTTGGACAATAGTTTTTTGATTTTGATTTTGAACTATATTTTTTTTTGATTTTGATTTTGACTAATATTTTTTCATTTTGATTTTGCTAATATCCTTTTCAAGTTTGATTTTGACTATATCATTTCATAAGAACTATTAGAAAAGTAATTTTGATTGGTATTTCCCGGTTTAATCTATATGCATCAAAAGGTAACACAATTCTGGGACGAACCAGGTTCTAGATTTGATATGGTAGAATAATTTCGATTCATTCCCAGCCAATCAAAAAATTTTTTTTGATGAGTCTTAGTCTTAGTTTTTTAGAAATTTCCGGTACCATCACGTATCGGTCCGTCCTCAATATCACTATTGTTTCTCAATCTCACTATTGTTCTCAATACACTATTGTTCTCAATATCCTATTGTTCTAAGGAAAATGAAATTCTATAATTCCCAATATTTTCTATCCAGAATTTTTATGGTATCAATAAAATATTCCTTTTTAGGTACCATCAATCTGTCCAATTTAGCAATACATAACACGATTCGGGTGGAGGCTAATCGGGTTTCAGTGTGTATGAGTCGCCTACTATCCCATAATTTAGATATTCATTGAAAATTAAAAGATCATATCTGTAGTGTTTTTTTAATTTCTTTTCGCCTCGGCGTCGATAATCCACTGCAGAAAAATGTTCATTCATGTAATGAATTAATCTGTCTTTGTTCTTTTTTATTTAATACCATTTCATTGATTCTTTATTTTTGAATAGTACAACGTGATTGACTCTCTTTCGACCATTTTTTCGGTACTAATCGAGACCATTTGCTCCGAGGCAAAATTTATATTGTATAATGACCCTTAACCAGTTTTCCATTATTATTCCAGACTTATAATTTTCTATGCCTTGATTGGAATCAAATATCCTCGTGTCATACAATATACTTTATCTTGTCTTTAATAAAAGGATAGGTCCCGTGATCGTGATATGAAGTAAGATCTCAGGTGATGGTTTTAAATACTGGGTTTGTGACATTTGTAAATACATATGCTTGGGACAAGGAAGATAAGTCGTGATAATGTTTAAATCATTTCTAAGATTAGGATTAGAAGGGACTTTTTTCTAGTCGAAATAAAGTTCATTGTATCTGATCTTTTTCATATTCCTTCTTGATTTCTTTTATCGTTGTAAATGGATTCATTGCATAATTGTTTTGTTAAAAGGTTGTGCATAACCTTAGCATTGTAACCATACCTTGCAAGATATCATGTATAGTTTTTCATGAAAGATTTCATAAATATGTTATTTTTGCTATTAATCGGGTATTTTTCCTTTGAAGTAGCTTCCAAAATCCTTTTTTGTAATCTGCTTTTACATGATAGGCTGGAACTTTTCTTCTTGTCTTTTGTGATTCCTTCTATTTGCTTCCTTAGTGTGATTGTCTTCTCAGCACGATCTTTCATTATTTTGCTATGAGTAATAATGTGTCCAATTCATAGTCGAATTTGAATGTCCGATTTGTGAATATCTGATTATTTTTTTTTGGAATCGTTGCATTTTCATTTGGTTCCTGTAACTTTCCTTCCTCAATTCAATCAAAATTTTCACTTTTTCAGTTTCTTCATTATTCGTTTTAGAACTAGAACTGTTCGTGTAGACTAGAACTATCGTTTTAGCAACGAGAACTATCGTTGTATAACCGTTTTAGAATCGTTTTTAGCACTAACGTATTTGATACCGCATCTTTTTTTTCTTTTGAAACTTTGAGAGTTCTTTTTTACTTTTCTAATTATTTTTTTGAGTTCCTTATATATGGGTTCAAAAAACGAAGTTGTTTCGGTGCGAACCAAAAGGAGTTTCCTTTTCCATTCCCCAAACTGTTTAAAAAACTCAAATTTTCTTTTTTTCCTTTTTTTTCATTGGATCTCCAGGATGATATCGTATTTTAGATCTTCGCCAAGGGTTTTAACGAAACGGAAATAAATCTTGTTATCTGATACCACTGTTTAATCCATCTTTGGTAAATTCGTTCTGATATGGACACCATTATAGGTGCATTAACATGTATTCTTATTCCATTCCTTCAAATCCTCATAACTGGGATTGGAATAATAACATACGTCCATTTTTTTAGCTATTTCAATGCAGGCCATACAATGTTTTTTTCTACAAAAAGATTGGTATCAGCACAAACCTCTTATTGCGTGAGCAAATATAATGCTTATCCCAATTTCCGATATTGTTATCCTTCATCTTCCTCTTTTTTTTTTTTTGTCTCCTCGCTTTTTTTTTTCCCAGTTTTGTCTCTTCTCTTCCTCCTCCAAGTCGGAAGTTTCGGATTCGGTTCCCCCCACGGATTCCTAAATACATTAATTATTCGATATCTTATCTATCAAAAAAAAAAAAACAAAAAACTCTATCACAAAAAGAAAAAAAAAAGACTTTGTCTATTTGAGCCAACAAAAATCGGGGAATGAAACATTTGTTGCAATAGTTCCCCCATCACTGTTTTACGTCTTTGAGCACGCATGGATCCCTTGGATATACCCCTATTAAAATCTGGGTGTTGCATCACGTATCAAGCACCTTCTTCTGCTTCGGCCTTGATCAATATTATCAGTATCGGTATCCGGTCCGGATTTGTTATCATATAATCACCCGTTTTCGCTTTTCTGAACTATGTCATACTCTTCCTTGTGTTCTTCTCCTTTCTTGATCAGTCCTTCTAATTCATCGGTCAATTTGTATGACCTTCGAGAACCTTGTTTACTGATTTCTTCTATTTCCAAGTCGGATTTTTTTCCAGTTGTTTGTTGATCCTTTGGATTGGTTGTAATTATGTCGAATACAATCTCAATGATTTTGCTTTACTTTCTGAATAATTCTCTTTCGTCTTCCAATAAAAATAGAAGAAGATTCACGATTGACGTTAAAATTAACATATATTACCTGATGATTTCTCATCAGCGGAGCTTTTCATGTTCAATTCTTCGAGAATTTTTAGAAATAGAAAGAGCCATGAATCTTATTTATCCAAACCGTTTCTATTGGACTCTACATCTTCTTCTTCTGTTAGCAGTAATTAATTCAGTTGTAACGTAATTAAAATCATTTGGTCAGTAATGTAAATCATTCATGATTGTCGTTAATAGCATTTTTGTATTGTTCCACGATACTGTCCGTTCCAAAAAGGATCAATACGCTTTTGGCACGTATTTCCTTGCTCTTCTCAATCGTTTGCATAATCGGGTCCGTTTTTTCAATATATCTAGAGCAAGAGATATCCTTTCTTCTTCTTCTTCTTCTTCTTTCTTCTTCTAAGTTTTTATTCGACCTTACCAATTCATTGCTCAAGTTGTATTTTTTTGTCTCTTGGTCAGAAACCCCTAAGCATCATGGTCTTCATGGGAAAATTCTTTCTGTCAGTACAAAGACATTTTGCGTTTCTATCAGTTCCGAAAAAGTTGATAACTAGGCGGATAGTAAAAAGATATTTATTGTTTCACAATTGAACACGTATAAAAAAATATTTGTGACATTTCATTTTGTACACTATTTCAAATCGATTTTTTTATATCTCGCAATGACGATTCCACCGCTTATAATCGATAAATAAAAGATTACAATAGTTTTTTCAACGTCAAGTCAAAAAAAAGTCTTTTCATTTTTTCTCTTCTTCAGTCTCCCAATTCCCAATTTATCTTGTAGGTACTCAAGATAAGAATCTTCGGAAACTGGGCCCCCCCTTTTATCTTTCATCGCATGTTCTTTAAAGTGAAAGTGGACATTCATGCTTTGTTTTTTCCTTCCATTCACCGGTCTCTCCGTTTCATCTATTTTGTCCTGATCCTCTTTTTCTTCGAATAAAGGGAAGGGTCTTTCAATTTCGGATCCCCTTGTTCCGTTAGAGTCCTCCTTCCTTTCGGAAGTTTTCTACATCGCAATTTCTGCCTCAATTTCTACATCGCTTTCTTCCTCACTTTCTACATCGCGTGCTTCCTCACTTTCTCCCCTTTCTTCTTTTCTGACTTTTCTGACTGTTCTGACTTTTCTTGAGGTTCTTTCATTTTTCTTCGTCTGACAAGAGGCACGGCTTTGCCTAAATAGTATACCCGGTGATAAAGAGAGACTACTAAAATTCGTAGTCCATAGAATTTTCGCAATTCTGACAAAGGTACCTATTAGATTTAGCAAGGTAACCTATTAGATTTTAGATCGATAGATGATTTTGCCGATCCAGAATATCCCTCCAAACCCATTCATGATAAAATGAACTCAATTAACCAACCATAAAACCCTAACTTGTTACAAATAACATCTTGTTGGTGGCATCGAAACTATAATGTGAGACTAATCTGGCTAACGTTGACTTGTTACAATGAAATGGTGTGAATAATTTAAAAATGATTATTCAGAAATACACATGAATGCTGAGATTACTCAATTGAATTTCTGTATAGACCCATCATTCAAAAAGTTTTTGTGTGATTGTTCCAGAAGAAATGAAACAAAATATAGGGTAGAACTCGGACAGTTATTGTATAGGTTCCTACCCCAATGCTATATGCAGAGGCTGATAATAGATCGATATGAACTCATGATCTGTCCCGTCATAAACCAGTTGTTGCTGATACCTCCTTCCGTTCCTTCTTCCATAACCCGAGTCAAGAAGGAAGAGATAAGAGGGGCCAAAAAAAAACATGAGAAGGTGGTCAAATCCATAATAGAGCCGACCAAAACGACCGAATTTAATTATCTTCACTAAGTATAATTAAAAACTACCCATTAGAAAAGATTTAAAAATCATCCCAACCCCCTTTTTCTTTTCTATTACATGTCTTGATTTTAGATGATGATTTCTATACTTTCCCCCTATAAGAAACGGATATGACTTAAATGACATCTCTTATGTCAATGACACAAAGGGATATTAAATGAATGGAATTGGATATAGATGGCATAATAATGAAATAAGCCATTTGAGGTCCCTATGAATGAGGCTGGAACGGAGCCACTACGAAGAAGTTCCGGGAGTTAACGAAGGAATCTTCGACTCATATTGTTCCTGGGTGAACGGGGGTTGAACTCTATGGAGGTGCATCGCCCTTTTTGTTCCTCAGTAGCTCAGTGGTAAGAGCGGTCGGCTGTTACTGGACTGGTCGTATTCGAATCCTACTTGGGGAGTATTTGTTCATTCTTAATTAAGAATGAAGAATGGAATTAAAGGCGCGCTTTGACCGTTGGATTAGGTAACCCGTGCGCTGTCTTTGTTTCTATTGCATTCTATCTCATCGTATCACATTCTGGGTCTACTTATTTGGAATCGCCGTCAATCCCTTCGTCGTAGATCCGGGATAATCCCTTGTAAAATGCCCATTCAGAATTCTCCGATGATGTAACTAGCAGTGCCTCAAGCTGCATTCATCGATTTTCCCGAAGGCACAATTACCGCGACAAACCATTATTAATGACGAGAACGGCATTTTTGCTATCACTAATACTTGTACTTGCTCTGCTATCTCCAAGCCTGGCCCCTTGGGAGGAAGAGTTACGGGGAGTAAAACACAAATATGCGATTTCCGGTCTGGTTCTATATGTAATGATCGAATCTTTCACGATACATACACAGAAAGTAAGGCCATTCCATTTCGACAAAAGGAAGGTTGGGGCGAGGAGGATTCGAACCCAGACACCGTGGTTCGTAGCCCGTGCTATAATCCTCTGAGCTACAGGTCCCCAACCCGTCTCCACTGGATCTGTTCCGGGATACCCTCACAAAGGAACCTTTTCCTCTCCTCAGCCATTTCATTGTCGGGTTAAGAAGATGTGAAAGCGCGTTTCTCTCTATCTATAAGAATAGAACGTGCCTTCGAGGTGTGAAGTGATGAGACGAGATGTCATAAATTGGGGTTTTGAATCAGACGACCTTTGCCATTTTATTTATTTACTCTTTCATATTTCCAAATCATGAAAAAGTAAAATAAGGGTGTTAAGCTTTTTTAGCCTCATTCGGCGTCGAGCTTTTTTCCGCATGGGGGGGGGGGGACTCCCCTACAGTATCGTCACCGCAGTAGAGTTTAACCACCCATCGGATTGAATTGGTGTGGTTCCTCTACGCCTAGGACACCAGAATTCGAACCAAACCAGGACGAAGAAAGGCAGGAATAAAAGCATATTGCTAGTGATTGTGAGGCCCCAATTCTTGACTGGACGGGACACCAAAGACCTCCTGCCCTTCCATCCCTTGGATATCATAGAGAGGGGAGGGAAGAGCTGTTTGGTTTTTCCTGTTGTCAAACGTATGAATCCATGAAAAGTAGCTGGCGAGTTCCTGATCGAATATAGGATCAGGTGGTTGGAAACAAGGTTCAAATCTCTCGGTCTGTTAGGATGCCTCAGCTTCATCATCACTGCAGCCACTTGACGACCTATCGTAATGATAAAACGGCTCGCTCGCCGTGACCTTATCTTGGATCTCAATACTTCTGTCTCTCCATCCCCGCATGACAGAGACCCCGTCGCTGTCTCGTCGTGCTACCGGGGGCTCTGGGGAAGTTTTTCGGAATAAGAGAGCCCTCACTGGGTGGGCTTGCTACTTAGATTGCTTTCAGCAGTTATCCGGCTCCGCACTTGGCTACCCAGTGTTTTACCGTGGGCACGATAACTGTTACACCCGATTTGCGTCTTCCCAGTCCCCTCTCGTACTAGTGGAAATGTCCTCTCACTGCTCTAACTCCCGCACCGGAGAGGACCGAACTGTCTCACACGTTCTGAACCCAGCTCACGTACCGCTTTATGGCGAACAGCCCAACCCTTGACATACTACAGCACCAGGTGGCGAAGAGCCGACATCGAGGTGCCAACCTTCCCGTCGATGTGACTCTGGGGGAGATCAACCTGTTATCCCTAGAGTAACTTTTATTCTTTGAGCGACGGCCCTTCTTCCACTCCCACCGTCGGTCACTAATCCGCCTTTCGTCCCTGCTCGACGGGTGGTGCTTGCAGTCAAGCCCCTTCTTCCTTTGCAACTCGAGGCCAATCCCGTCGTCCCGAGGACCTTTGCCCTCCTCCGTTACCTTTTTGGATCCTACGCCCTAGAAACATGGTCTACCTGAAACTGTCCTTGGCCCGTGTTCCTGACACAAGGTTATACTTCTATGCTCTTCCAGAGGGTATCTCAATGTGGCTCGGGCCCCCCCGGAGGAGCCTTCATTCGCCTTCCACCTAAGCTGCGCATTAAAGGCCCCAAGCCAATCCCAGTGAACAGTAAAGCTTCATAGGGTCTTTCTGTCCAGGTGCGGGTAGTCCGCATCTTCACATACTGTCTATTTCAGCCGAGCCTCTCTCCGAACAGTGCCCATATCGTTACGGCCTTCGTGCGGGTCGGACTTACCCACAAGGAATTTCGGCTACCTAGGCACCGTTATAGGTTTACGGCCTCCGTTCACCGGGCTCGGTCGCCGGCTCCCCTGTCATCAGGTCACCAACGTCCTTGACGCTTCCGCACGGTGCAGGCGTCAGCCCCCATACATGGTCTTACGCCTTTGCGGAGTACCTGTGTTTTTTGGTAACAGTCGCCCGGTCCTGGTCACTGCGCCACCCCCTTTGTGAGGAGGCACCCCTTCTCCCGATTACGGGTCTATTTTGCCGATTTCCCTTAGAGAGAGTTGTCTCGCGGGCCCCTAGGTATTCTCTACCTACCCACCTGTGTCGGTTTTTCGGGGTACCTGTACCCTTTTTTGTTGAACGGTCGTTCGAGCTTTTCCTGGGAGTAATGCTGGGGTTACTTTTCCGCGCCGTACGGCCTGGTACTACTACGGACATTTGGCTCGAGGCATTTCCTCTACCCCTTCTTACCCTTAACACAGCAAGTGTCACCTTGCTTCCTTGAACCGGGGGGGATAACCATCCTTCGGCTACCAGCCTCCTCCGTCCCCTCGGGCCAACAAGGTTAGTACAGGCCTATTCACCTTTTGTCCATCGCTACGCCTTTCGTATCTGATCTTATGCCCTGCTCACCCTCCGTGGACGAACCTTGCGAGGAACCCTTAGGTTTCGGGGCATTGATTCTCACCATGTTTGCGTTACTCACCGACATTCTCACTTCCGCTTCGGACCCCACCTTGGCTGCGCGGGTGCATTCGCGTCTAAGTGCGGTAACGCTCCCCTACCGATGCCTTTTTAAATCCCACAGCTTCGTGCATATCGCTTACTGCCCCTCATCTTCTGGCGCAGAGATCGCTCGATCAGTTGAGCTATTACGCAATCTGTCAAGGGTGGCTGCTTCTAGGCAAACCTCCTGGCTGTCTCTGCACCCCTACCTCCTTACACTGAGCGGTCATTTAGGTGCCTTAGGCTGTGATCCGGGCTGTTTCCCTCTCGAACATAGAGCTTAGCCCCCATCTCCTCACTGCCGACCTTGATCCCTCGTATTTTTGGGGCAATCAGATCGGTATTCAAGTTTGCCTCGATTTGGTACCGCTCTCGTGCGGCCCCACCGAAACAGTGCTTTACCCCTAGATGTCCAGTCAACTGCCTGCGCCTCAACGTTTCGGGAGAACCAAGCTAGCTCTGGTTCGAGTGGCCATTTCACCCTAACCACAACTCATCCGCTATTTCCTTCAACATCATTCCGTTTCGGACCTCCACTTAGTTTCAACCCAAGCTCATCCTGGTCTGTATATATCACCCAGTCGGTCCATACGCAGTGACATCGCCCTATGAAACTCGCTTTCGCTACGGCTCTCCGTGGGTTCCCTTACCAAGCCCCCTGGCATTAGTCGCCTGCTCATTCTTCACAGCGACGCCGGTCAGAAACACATTCTCCTCCCACTGCTTGGGATCTCACGGTTTCCCTGTGTCTAAGTCATGCACTCCCCGATGGGTTCTTTTGCACCTTTCCGCACGGTACGACTTTCGCTATCGTCACCCCAGGCGTCTTTAGCCTGCAAGGAGTGGTCCCTTTGCTGATTCACACGGGAATTCCCGTCCCCATGCTAACTCTGTCAGAGCGTACTAGTGTCTTTCGTCTACTGACTTTCGCCATCCAGGTGCAGCAGTCATTCCACCGCTCGCCTAGCAGCACGACGCCCTGTATGCTCTCCACACCCCCGTTTTCACGTTTTAGGCGCTCCCATGCTCGCCGCAACTAACTGGGAATCGCTTTTGCTTTCTTTCCCTCTGGCTACTAAGATTTTCGTCGCCAGGTTGTCTTTGCCTGCCCATGGATCAGCATAGTTCGAGGATGACGCTATTCGGGAATCTCCGGACTATGCTTATTCCACTCCCCGACGCATTCGGGTCCGCTTGCTACGCCCTTCCTCGTCTCTGGGTGCCTGGTATGCCACCGTAAGCCTTTCCTTCCGCGTTTGAACCTCCCATTAACATTAAGGCTATGCCTCCTAAGTGCTGCTAATAGAAGGATCTTATCACGTCCATGAATATAAATCTAAATCGAACTGCCGAATTGGTCTATCATCGTATCAGCTAAGTTCACGGGCGGGAGATAAGCGACTCGAACCGCTGACATCCGCCACAGGTAAACCACCGCCTCTCAGGCCTCCCGAACTAATTTCCCCCCACCATAGATGCCAACGATAGACAATAAACAACTCCCCCCAAACACATCTTACAACTGTTCATCGTACTGTGCTCTCCAAAGCAACTCTTCTCAAATCTCAAAAGGCTGAGTTGAATCCCTTCTAAAGGATTCTTGTGGTTCCGGAGACTCCAGCACAGGAAACAGTAACGAGAGCTTCCCCCTTTTTTCGCCCGACCTCTTTGGTCTTAAGAATGCTGGTTTTCAAGAACGAGTTATTGCCCTTCTCTCCGACCCTACTGCCCACCGGAGAGCTTACAGCAATGCCTTCCGCGTATTGACCATGTCTATGGGCTGTCGTGACCCCTGTGCCGAAGCGTGTCCTTGGGGTGATCTCGTCTTCTACGGGGTGGAGCCGAATGGTGTCGGTCCATGGAGTTTCTTCCTTTTGCCACATTTCGCTCAAAGGGTTGAAGGGATAGTGCCTCAAGCTATTCGCAAGGCCACTTGATCCTCTTCCCCAGGAGCCCAGAGGAGGTAACCCTAGGCGAGTCCCCACTCCAACTATCGTCCAGTACGATCCACCTAGTTGACCAACTCCCATCCTAACCTCCTCTACGTTGTGCAGCCCATCTTTTGTCTCAGTAGAGTCTGTCATGGGCATGTTGCGGTCCTCTTCCCCCTTACGTAGAAACAGTGAGCCAACCGGTTCAGTTACACGATACTATCATTACCTTGTGCCTGGACATTAGACATCCAACCCGATCGCAACGACCCAATTGCAATAGGGAGCTCTACCACGGAGCGTATCTCCCCCCCCCCACCAAGTGCGAGTTAGGCATGAAGAGTAATGCTTCTTCTCTTCTTTTCCCTGGCGCCGCTGGTCCATCCTGGAACTTGGAACCAGAGAGCCCCTTCGCCCCGTGAAGTAAATCATCGCAACCTACTATCCAACCAATTGAGAGAGACTCAATAGATTCTTTTTCGGGAGCGTTCATCCTTCCCGACCAAGCATACCACTCTCGTTTGACTGCCTCTTCAAGTGTGCTTGTTCCCCCTTCTCTCCCTGCCAATGACAAGTCCTTTTGAACTAACTCCGATGGGAAAAAAAAGAAGCGTTAAGAGACCCCCCGGGCCCAACCCTGACACCTACGAATCCTTTTTCACACCTTGCTTCCCATTCGAGTCAGAGATAGATAAATAGACACATCCATTGCACTGATCGGGGCTGCTCGTAGTGACTGAGGGGTCGAAGACCAAGAAGTTGAGTTATTATACAAGCTTCTTCTTATTGCTAATCCAATCTCCTGGTCCCTGCGGAAGTAAAAAAAATTTTCACGTTCTTCTTTCGGGAATGTGAGGATTAGGGAAATCCTCTTGATTGCTGCTTTCTCCAGACCTCCGTGGGAAAAGCATGCAAAAAAAGGCTCGATGGTAGATCCCTCCGTCAACCCAGACTGAAAGGGGCGATCTCGTAGTTCTTGGTCCTGTGGAAGATGCTTTGTAGGTGCTCATTTCCCGTTTTAGTGCTCCATTTTTCCATGAGGCCGCACCTAAACCTGTCTCGAGATATATCTGTCCCACACACTGATAAGGATGTATGATTCTCAGAAGAGAGAGCCGTGGGGTCCCCCCCGGACCGCCCGGATCCCACGAGTGATAGAAAAGTTTAGATCTACATTGTATCTCACCTGATCGCCCCATCTATCCTCCTGAGGAGAATTTGGTTTTCAAACTCCGATTCGAACAGAGGATTACGCCATGCTAATGTGGCCTTGGAATGATCCACATCTCCGGGCGGCGCTGATGATTCACTTGAACTATCCATGTGGCTGAGACCCTCACACCCAGGCACAAACGACGAATGATCCGGGGCGCGCTCTAACCCTGAAGCTAATAGCCCTCGTGTGGGCCCTCCGTGGGATCCTGCTAATGCCAATCGAGAAACCCTCCCTCTCTTTCCTTTTTAACGTCCCCATTGGTCGCCACACGGGAGGGACGGGGACTTAAAAAAGGGTCCTATCAACTACTTGTTCCGACCTGATACTAACTCATGAGCTGGTCTTACCTTAATTACTTCACCGTCGAGAAACGAAAGAAGACTTCCATATCCCAGCTTAGCTCAGACCTCTCTCAGCTTCTTTTTGGGTTGAAGCTTGTCAACCAAATACCCCCACGCCTAAGCATTAGCTCCTCCCCTGAAAAAGAGTATTCCGAGCCGCACCTTCCAGTACGGTATACCTTGTTACGACTTCACTCCATCCTAGCCCCGCCTCGGCATCCCCCTCCTTGCGTTAAGGTAACGACTTCGTGCAGGGCGCATCTCCCATAGTGTGACGGCGGTGTGTACAAGAGCCCGTGAACGAATTCAACCCGCCGTATTGGCTGACCGCGATTACTAACGATTCCGGCTTCAAGGCAGGCGATTTGCAGCCTACACTCCGAACTGAGGATGGTTTTTGGGGTTAGCTCACCCTCGCGGGATCGCGACCCTTTTCCGCCATTGTAGCACGTGGTCGCCCAGTGGCATAATGTCTGATGACAATTGACGTCATCCCACCTTTCTCCGTCTTATCACCGGCATCGTTCAGGTTCCAACTCATGGTTGCAACTAAACAACGAGGGTTGCGCTCGTTGCGGACTTAACCCCAACACCTTACGGCACGAGCTGACGACAGCCATGCACCCACTGTTGTCCGCGTTCCCTAATGCACCCCTCTCTTTCAAGAGGATTCCGCGATGTTCAATCCCGGGTAAGTTCTTCGCTTGCATCGAATTAAACCCCATGCTCCAGCCGCTGTGCGGTCCCCCGTCAATTCCTTTGAGTTTGCATTCTTGCGAACGTACTCCCCAGGGCGGGATACTTACGCGTTGCTTACAGCCTGCACGGGTCGATCCACAGCGCCTATGAAATCCATCGTTTTACGCTGAGACTACTGGGTTCGAATCCCTTTGCTCCCCTAGCTTCGTCTCTCAGTGTCATGTGCGGCCCAGCAGTGCTTTCGGCCCGTTGTGTTTTCTCCGATCTCTACGCATTTCCCCGCTCCACCGGAATTCCCCTCTGCCCCTACCGTACTCCACTTGGTAGTTTCCACCGCCTTCCAGGTTGACCTGGATTTGACGGCGGACTTGAAAAGCCACCTACAGACGCTTTATAACGCCCATCATTCCGGCTAAACGCTTGCATCCTCTGTCTTACCGCGGCTGCCTGGCACCCGTTAGCCGATGCTTATTCCTCCTATACCGTCATTGTTTCTTCTCCCGGAAAAGAATTTCACGCCCCGTGGGCCTTCTACCTCCCCGCGGCTTGCTCGTCAGGCTTCGCCCGTGCGGACAATTCCCACGCTGCCGTCCCGTGAGTCTGGGCCGTGTCTCATCCCAGTGTGGCGATCATTCCCTCTCGGACCACGACTGATCATCCGTCCTTGGTAAGCTATTACCTCACCACTATCTAATCAGACGCAAGCCCCCCTCTGGCGGATTCCGCCTTTTGCTCCTCAGCTACGGGGTATTACCACCGTTTCCAGTTTTTGTTCCCCTCCCAGGGGCAGTTCTACGCGTTACTCATCCCTCCGTCCGCCACTGAACACCACTTCCCGTCCGACTTGCATGTGTTAAGCATTCCGCCATCGTTCATCCGGACCAAGATCAACTCTCCAGAGATTCTAGTGCATTACTATATCCTCCTTGGTTCGTAGACAAGCTGATTCGGAATTTCTCTTTTCATTCTAAGCATAACTTGTATCCTGCGCTTCATATAGCCGGGGAGTTTCGCTCCCAGCAATATAGTCCAGCCCTACCCTATCACTTCACTCCCACAAGCCTCTTATCCATTCTCGTCGATCACGGCGGGGGGCAGTCAAATAGAAAAACGTACATTGGGTTTAGGGATAATCAGATCGAACTGATTACTTCCACCACGTCAAGGTGACCCTCTCCGCTGAGTTTATATCCCTTCCCGGTCCCTCGAGAAATATAACTAACTACTCCTAAGTGCAAGGGTCGAGAAACCAACGCCCACTATTTCCTTCAACACTGGAGCCGGGCCTTCTTTTCGCACTATTATGGATATAAAATAATGGTATGGATAGTAAATATGGAAAAATTGGATTCATGTCAACTGCTCCTATCTGGAAAGAGGATTGCCTACGGATTCGAGCCATAGCACCTGGTTTCATAAAATCCGTAGCGATTTTCCCGTCTAAATCGAGGCAACAGGTTGTACATGAGAAGATTTTGTTCAGTCATTTTCTTATTCGATACTGGTAGGAGAAGAACCCGACTCGGTATTGTTAAAAAAAGGAAAAAGGGGAACCAGAACCAAGTCAAGATGGTATAGATCACCCCTTCTTTCTTGTCGCCAAAGCCTTACCAATTTCCGAGGACTGGAGCTACATTTCTTTTCAATTTCCATTTCAAGAGTCCGATGTGTTTCCACACCCGTTTTTTTGGACCCGAAAAAGTAAAATGGACCATTCCTTTTCTTAGGATACAACAGAAAAAGGATAATGCCCCACATTAACTACTTCATTTTCATTTATTATTTCATAGTTATAGAAAGATTAATTTCATAGTTATAGAAATATTAATTTCCTAGTAATGAATACATTCCCTACCGAGACAGAATTTGTAACTACTATCCCTCCTTGCCCAGCAGGCAAAAGATTGACTCTGTGGAAAGAACTGATTCATTCGGATCGACATGATGGTCCAACTCCATTGCTTGCCAGAATCCCATGTTGTATATTTTTAGCAGGTTGACCTCATTGCTTCTCTCACCGGTACAACCCTCTTCCGCGGAGCCCCTTTTCTCCTCGTCCACGAGACCAAATGTATGACAGGTGCCAACAGTTCCTCCCGGAAGAAAGGACTCCAACCGGAACCGGATCACTAACTAATACTAATATAATCCGAACCGGATCACAACTAATACTTAAATATAATTATATAATAGAAACAAACTGTCTTTTCTGTATAGCTTTCCCGAACGGTTCACTTGCTACCGCGGGCCTTAACGCAATCGATCGATCATATGGATATCCCTTCACACAACATAGGTCATCGTGAATTACTCGGACGACTCACTCCAGCCCGAAGCCCGGATCTTCAGAAAATGAACTCCTATTGGAGAGTGCATAACGCAATGGATAGCTCACACTAACCGCTCAATTTTGGATCCAATTTTTTGTTTTTTTTTTTTTTTTTTTGTTTTTCGGGGGGGGGGATTTTCCTTTGGAGGTATCGGAAGAATTGGAATTATTATATCGATTCATACAGAAGAAAGGTTCTCTATTGATTCAAACGCTGGGGTAAGGATAGCGGAAAGGAAAACCGAAAGTTCACTAGGACTTTTGGTTGTTGGAGCGAAAAAATCAATCTGATTTATTTCGTACCCTTCGCTCGATAGAACATGGGTCAGATTCTCCCGGATCAACAACCCCTGTGAACTAAGAATTATTTGAAGGGAATAAAAAAACGAGAGGGGAAATAAAAGTCGAAATGAAATAAAGAAGAAAGCAAAAAAAAAATAATAGATATTCAAATAAGAAGATAGGAGCCCCAGAGTCCCATAACAATTCAAACTCGAAAGGATCTTTCGATTCTCGAAAATAAGGGCAAAGGGGATTGATCGAGACAGATTTCTTGTTCTTCTTATAAGATCGTGATTTGATCCGCATATGTTGGTAAAGAATAATCTTCCCCTTTGATCATAATGGAACGTGTTCATTGGAACTGAAACGTGACTGATTGGTCTTAGTTACTCTTCGGACGGAGTGATAGGGAGAGATCTCGAACGAAAAACGGATCAATACTTCGAGAATTGAACGAGGAGCCGTATTAGGTGACAATCTCATTTACGCTGTTTCTCTAGAGTGCAGTAAGGTGACTTATCTGTCAACTTTCCACTAGACCCCAAAAAAACCAAACTCTGCCTTACGTAAAGTTGCCAGAGTACGATTAACCTCTGGATTTGAAATCACTGCTTATATACCTGGTATTGGCCATAATTTTACAAGAACATTCTTCTTAACTTAGTAAGATGAGGAAGGTTCTGATTTACCCGGTGTGAGATATCACATTGTTCGCGGGAACCCTAGATTCGGTCGAGTAACGGATCGTCGACAAGGGCGTTCTAGGCGTTGTATATTCTTATCCAGACTTTATCATTTGATGAGCCTGTAAATCGTCTAGAAACATGTGAAGTGTATGGCTAACCAATAACGAAAGTTTCGTAAGGGACTGGAGCAGCTACCATGAGATACAAAGATCTCTTTCTAAAGAGATTCGATTCGGAACTATTATATGTCCAAGTCCCAATATTGAAATCATTTCAGAGGTTTTCCCTTACTTTGTCCGTGTCAACAAACAATTCGTAAATACCTCGACTTTTTTAGAACAGTCCGGTGCACATAAGCAATGATTCGACACTTTCTTTGTACATTACACTATTTCGGAACACTAGGACTCGACCGTATGGATATGTAAATACAGGATTTCCAATCCTAGCAGGAAAGGAGGGAAACGGAGACGCAATTAAAGTGATTAAACAGATTCCATACTCGAATCTCATAAGATACATATAGCCAATTCTGTGGAAAGCCGTATTCGATGAAAGTCGTATGTACGGCTTGGAGGGAGATCTTTCATATCTTTCGAGATCCACCCTACAATATGGGGGTCAAAAGATCCAAAATATAAGGATTGTTTTGTTAGCCCTTATAAAGAAACTGATTCTTGAACCTCTTCCGGCCCATGTCACGTCGAAGGTAACTGGCAGATAAAACTGCAAAATCCGATCCATTTATCGTAATCGATTAGTTAACATGTTGGTTAACCGTATTCTGAAACACGGAAAAAAATCATTGGCTTCTCAAATTATCTATCGAGCCATGAAAAGATTCAACAAAAGACAGAAACAAATCCACTCTCTGTTTTAAACGTCAAGCAATACGTGGAGTAACGACTCCCGATATCAGGCATGAACAGCAAGACTGTCGGCGATCGACCCATCAAGTTCCTATTGAAATAGGATCTACAAATGAACAGCACTTGCCATTCTGTTTTTGGTTATTAGGGGCATCCCATTACGAAATAC
The DNA here is from genome assembly GCA_004837865.1 of Musa balbisiana. Taxonomy (NCBI): domain Eukaryota; kingdom Viridiplantae; phylum Streptophyta; class Magnoliopsida; order Zingiberales; family Musaceae; genus Musa; species Musa balbisiana. The sequence goes on from PYDT01002332.1 coordinate 20,436, forward strand.
ATGTTCGGATAGGTTTCAAGTTCATTCACCATCTTGAGAAAAATTTATTACTTCATTTATTTTCACTTCAGTCGTTTCAAAAATACTTCAATTGGTAAGCGCAAGAAATAGGCCAATTCGGCAGCTTTGTGTTCAATTTTCGGGGAGTAAAAATTCTCATCCAGTAGAGTCAAGGGAATGGCTCCTTGCCTCTGATTTCCATAAAAGGACACGGGACGAGGATAAACCATCTTGAAACCTCTATTCTGATTGATTGGATATCTTCATAAAGAAGCGAAGGAAGATGCGACGATTTATTCCAGGAAATCCCCAGCGAAAAAATTAACACTATTCCTTCTTTCTATCGAATCAGGTAATAAACGCTACTACACCACGAAATGTGCACCACCAATAGAGCTAATGAATAGACCCGCGATCCCGTAGAAAGACCATCACGATCCTTGTGGAAAAAAAATGATTGCGAGATGGAAACTACGGATATCAAATTCCTACCAAGATAACTGGAGTTCCAAACACAGGAATCTATGAACCTAAAAAAGGATACAGGCCCAG
>PYDT01002117.1:0-20987 GCA_004837865.1 Musa balbisiana
ATGTTCGGATAGGTTTCAAGTTCATTCACCATCTTGAGAAAAATTTATTACTTCATTTATTTTCACTTCAGTCGTTTCAAAAATACTTCAATTGGTAAGCGCAAGAAATAGGCCAATTCGGCAGCTTTGTGTTCAATTTTCGGGGAGTAAAAATTCTCATCCAGTAGAGTCAAGGGAATGGCTCCTTGCCTCTGATTTCCATAAAAGGACACGGGACGAGGATAAACCATCTTGAAACCTCTATTCTGATTGATTGGATATCTTCATAAAGAAGCGAAGGAAGATGCGACGATTTATTCCAGGAAATCCCCAGCGAAAAAATTAACACTATTCCTTCTTTCTATCGAATCAGGTAATAAACGCTACTACACCACGAAATGTGCACCACCAATAGAGCTAATGAATAGACCCGCGATCCCGTAGAAAGACCATCACGATCCTTGTGGAAAAAAAATGATTGCGAGATGGAAACTACGGATATCAAATTCCTACCAAGATAACTGGAGTTCCAAACACAGGAATCTATGAACCTAAAAAAGGATACAGGCCCAGCAAAAATTACTCGTTTTCGGACCCCGTTATAATTCTTCCATATATGTTCTGTTGTTGATCGCCAATTCATACTATACTAGAGCCAGTGCATTCGATTGGAATGACGAATAACCCAATAAATTTTACTTTTACATTCGGATCCCGAACGTAAACTTTCATCAACTAGCACTATTCGAGTGAAACATTAGGAGAAATGGTTAGAACATTGAATTTCTATTTAAAAAATTCACTAAATCCATTTGAACCAGCTATATTCACAATACATGCATTTATGCAGATATCATTATCCGCATAACAGTTATTTAATTGTGTGTTGGAAAGAGCCAATATCATACCATATTACCCGAGTAAATTCGTATTGATCATCCAGGTTGAAATAAATTGATAAGATTCGGTCCCATTGGGTCTAGACAATCTTATTTTGGGACATGAAGAAATACGGGAAACCATGCAATGCCGGAAAACACAAAACCTCCCCCCACCCCCCCAACACAAAAAAAAAAAAAAAAAAAAAAAAAAAAAAAAAAAAAAAAAAAAAAACAACAATACTAGCCCACTAAAGGGCACAATTAAAATAGAGGGTAAGTTGGGATCCTGTATAGAGATAGGTGCCTCAATTTAATAGTTTCTATCTGTTGGAAAGGATTTCTATTATTAGAAAGATATCTTCTTATGATATATCTAGTACTATGATATATCTATTATAAGTAATATCAAGTATCTATTATAAGTAATATCAAAGCCATTATTTAGTTAAATATATTATAAAAAATTATTAATAATATTCTTTTTTAGAAGTAATAAGTAAGTTCTAAACTATAATGCTATATGATTAGATAGCAAATGATTAGATAGAAACTATCTTTTATATTGAAAATATTCTAAAAAAATTTTTATATGTCATTATTTATATTATTTATATTATAATTATAATTAAAAATAATATATAAAATAATTAAAATAAAGAATAATAAAAAATATTAAAATATAAAATAAAAATTACCGAAACCTCTGTGCTAATACAAGGAGAACTTATGTCACCAAAGAAACACCTGATTACGACGAATTTATACTTGTCGCACAAAGAAAATAACTGAATCTAGGCTTATACTTCCATGGTTTGAACTTGGATTCAGGGGAAAGAAACCGTGGCGCGGAAATAACTCACCCAGAACACCTTTTAAAGAGTACGGTGGTACATTGGGTTCGAATAAACCTTATGGAATAAATACTCAGACACTTGTGAACCTTCAGTATTACCTTTTGAATGTTTGTTCAATCCTCTTTTACCCGGCAAAGCAATGTAGGCGTTAGGTTCAGCAATAATGATATCCCCCAAAATACCAAATGGTGTTACTCCACCAGTTGTAGGAGATGTAAGAATTGATACATAGAATACTTTTATCTGATTGATATAGATGAAGAAGAAGATATTTTCCATTTGAATTCAAGCTCAAACTTCCTTCTTGCATGCGGCTCCTCCAGAAGCACACACAATAATGACAGGTAGAGATCGATTAGTAGCATTACGCGATCAAACGAGGAATTTTCTCGCCTACTACGGGATCCCCTACTACCCTCCCATAAACTGAAATCCACTAAACGCCAAGTGCTAGGGAATACCATTTATTTGACCTATGCCTGTTTGAATAGCATCAGCTAAACCGTCCTTCTTTGATAAAAACGATTACGATCTCCATAAGGTCTCCTCTTTGAACGAAAATAATGGGGTCTATAGATTATCATATCTTTATCCAGAGGATACCAAGTTCCGGATCATCGAAAGTTCAATTCTAAGGAACTACTCATTTTCAAATGATATCCACACTGTCACAAATAGTCATTTTGACTTAAAAATGTTTAGATTAATCCATAACAATTTTCGCATTGAACCCCTAAATGTTGTATTTTTGATTTATATTGAAATCATTGGATTCTACTTCTTCATGGAAGTCTGATCTACTTCTTATGGAAGTCGATTATACTTCTTTGGAATATCCGATTCTTATACTTCTCATGGAAATCTGATTTACTTATTCATGGAAATCTGATTCTACTTCTTCATGGAAATCTGATTCTACTCGTCATGGAAATCTGATTCTACTTCTTCATGGAATTGATTCTACCGTCTGGACTCTGATTTACTCTTCATGGAAATTCTGATTCTACTTCTTCAGGGAATCTACTTCTTCATCGAAATCATTGAAATTTTTTCTAGTTACGTTACTAGACTACGCTTCACTACTATTTCTATTTTCAGTACACATGAAGGTACTAAAAGTAACTGTCACTGTAATTGTTGGTACTACCGAAATAGAACTAGTAATACGGACTCCAACGAAGATAACTATCACTGCACCATTAATGTGATTATTCAATAGATTGGTATCATACATTAATGCTATAGTAGTGATTCTTTTGTATACCATACTCAAATACTAGAAGTTTTTTTTGTAGTTCACTCAGAAAAGAACTATCATTGTCAACCTCAAAAATCTGATTTTTCAATATCAAAATATACAGCGTACCTGTCACCATTACTATCCTAACTAAAAAAGTGTCATAGCGATCCAAACTCCAATAATCCTTGATTCAAATAAAGATCCAAAATAGTGAAACTATAATTACCACTATGATTCAAGCGGAAGCGCTTTGTTAGTAGGTTTAGAATAGGTTGTAACTTCTACTGGTATGCCAATACCATCAAGACTATCCAGGATTTACTTAGCCCACACCTATGTTCTACTTCTCGTTAGACAACATCGCACGGAACCACCCTTTTCCCATAGTCGTCTTTACCCCTATTTGATGAAATACATACATTAGATGGTACTCATTTCTTTCACTACTTATCGTTCTTTCAACTTACTCGTATTAATTACAATCCTAAGGATTAGGATTAGATTGTTGCTAATTCTGATACGACATAAATGTGACAGTAAAATGATTCTCTTTTGGGGCAGCCGCGGTATCACTTACTATCCTTGTCGACGCTTTTTCTAATGTAAAATAGAAAGACACAGCTCGTCTTCCATGTGATGGACAAATTGATCGAAAATAGAGGACGAGTGTTTATTTCTATAAATAACGAATAACGAAGTGTTCGTATATATCAATAATTAAGTTCTATTTAACATGGAACGAAAAACGACACTTAGGATGGGTAAGGAGCCGTTCCCTTGGCTGATCTATGGCCTGAAATAGGAGATATAAAAAAGTCCACAACCCAAGGATCCATAATTAATCCAATCCTATGGATCAACAAAAACAATAGGACGTATTGAGTTGTTAGTCTTCGCTCTCTTTATTATAGGTAAGATAGTGTACGATGTACATATAAAAGGTATATGCACAAACATAGTATAGAATGCTCATTCTTTTTTTTTTATTGGCAATCGGCCCAATCTTTTGTTAGGGAAAAAGATTGGGCCGACTTTAATTGCAACAATAGGCGAACAACACAGGAAAAAATTACTGCAAGTAGCACACTAATGTTCTCTTTACTGATTATCTACTGGTTCGAATTCGAATTTGATCCTTTTCCATACGTCACAAGCAGCGGCTAGTTCAGGGCTCCATGGCTAGCTTCACGGATAATTCATTACCTTCACGAGCAAGATCACGTCCCCTCATTACGAGCTTGTACACACGCTCTAAAGCCACCCTATTAGCTACTGCACCAGGTGCATTTCCCCAAGGGTGCTAAAGTTCCTCCGCCAAACTGTAGTACGGAATATCCCAAAGATTTCGGCAGAGCAGGAATATGCCAAACAGAATACCCCCTGAAGCCACGGGCAGAACCCTGGCATAGAGACCCAATCTGAGTGAAGAAAATACCGCGACTGGTCTTTTTCGATAAATCATCACGTAATAAATCAACGGAAACCTAAAGTCATCTCACGTTCCCCTTCCAGTTTACATACTACTGTACCGGCGCTGAATATGATCTCCACCAGACATAGTAATGTGTAGCTAGTACAAGGAAAGGCACATACCTGATTTTTTCTGTTATAAATAAACTGCATGCATGCGCGATGGATGTGAAGAAGTGGCCCGTTGTCACGGCAATATATAGCCAAGCTAGTATTTGCAGGTGACGCCACCAGTAAGTAGTCAGGCATACGATAGGAACTCCTAATCTCTGGCACTATGGCCCTTTTCATCATTCTTCACATGTACCCGCAGTAGCATTCAAGTAATGTCCTCTTGATTCACTGTTTTACGCTGCGTTTAAAATTGCTCGGAGCAAAATAAGAAACGATCTCTCCAACGCATAAATGGCTGGGAGTTCACGTTTGCATAATCTGTGGTAACAAGTCACCACGTAGACATTCATAAACCGCTATACCGTAGTTTTGCAGATAATCCCAATTTTGGTTTATAGGACATTTTCCCAATAGGGGGCGAACAACTTGTTCAAACTTAGCTCTTCAACCTGAATGCCGTGAGGCGGGCCTTGGAAAGTTTTGGAAAAGAAGTGGGAATTCGCAGATCCTCAAGAGTAGAGCTCGTAAGGCTGTGAAACCACAACATAAACACAAGGGGAAGTAAAACAGGTTAGTAACAGACCTTATTCCCCCCCCCCCCCCCCCCCCCCCCAAAAAAGGTCTAAGGATAAGATACATAAGGAAAATATTGATTTTCCTCCCCAACAACGGCCTCGAATGTTGGTAGCATCGCCCTTTGTAACGATAAGACTGGTAAGTCCATCATTCCACACAGTGGTTCCTGTACCGTAGGAAGATTCGGCAGCTACCGCAGCCAGGCTTCTTCGGGCGGAAATCCAGTGCGGAGTTTATCGGAATGCTGCCAAGAATCAGTATCTTGGACTTCGTAGTCAGGAGTATAATAACGTCAATTTGTAATCTTTAACACCAGCTTTAAATCCAACACTGGCTTTATGTCTCTGTTTGTGGTGACATAAGTCCCTCCCTCAACTCATGAATTAAGAATTCTCACAACGACAAGGTCGACTCGATATAGATTATGCGTGAATGAAACCTTTGACAAAAAATTTTTCAAAAAAAAAAGAGGGGAAAAAAATATAAACTTAATATTATCAACTAATTTCATATGTTATGTGAAAATGAAATGGTTCATTATTAGGACATGTATTTGATTCATCAAATACATCATTATTGTATAATCTTTGTATATATGGCGCAACCCAAACCCAATGTTGTTTGCCAGTTTACAATAAAATAAATAGATCTCTTCTATTTTGGAATCTAAATACTAAGAAAAATTCATTTGACAGTGATATATGTTGGTATATGTAAATCCTAGATGTGAAAATAGGCATAATTTCATCCTAAAAGGGTTATAAGAAAGAAGGCGGAAATCAATAATATCAAAAAAAAGAACAAGGGCCAATTAGATCGAAATAATGAATCATAATGGAGTTCGGGTTCGAATTTATAGATAATAGAACTAATTACGGATGGTTTTTCTATAATGATAGAGAAATGAAAGAGACTTACTCGTGATTCATGTACTAAATTTCTTGTGAAAAAAGAAGGATGGCTGAAACCTTGAAAAGGACTCATTGAGAGGAAAACGATGGAATCGTAATGCGGTTGGGTGGTAAAAACTAAATCAAGTGCTACATCCCATTATTTCTTATTGAATTAACCGTCAACTTGCTATAGGACATTTTATTTCGACTTGGCTATGGCACTATCAAAAAAAACTTTCGACATACTTACTTTAATTATAATTATTGAGAACAATCCTACCCTTCTAGTCCTGCGGTTTCCACACGAGAAGACAAACCTAGGCGCTGTCATACCGCCCACCTACAAATTATTGGCCCAGTACTGGATGTTGTTTTTAACCTACCACGGGCAGATGCCTAAATTTATAACGCTTGGTAGTTGGGCGAGATACTATCGGTCAGCAAATAATGTGACTTGGAGGTACAACATATCACGGAAAATAATCCCGCAGTTAGAGCTGTCAGCTATTGAGTGATTACGAGGGACTGATGAGAGGAATGGAAGTGATTGGACAAGGGAGCTCCTCTAAGCGTTCCAGTCGGTGGACTTACCTCGGACGAATTTTCAACGTTCTTGGGGAGCCTGTTGATAATTAGGTACTGTAGATACTAGCACAACATCTCTATTCATAGAACCGGCAATGCCTTTATACAGGTAGAGACGAAATTATCAATCTTTGAACAGCATTAAAAGTAGTGGATCTTTTAGCTCCCTTTATAGCCTGGAGGAAAAATCGGACTAGTTGGAGGAGTGGGTAGTAATAAAACAGTAACTAATCATGGAAGTGATCAAACACATTGCAAAGCTCATGGAGGCGTATCTGGATTGGGCGGAGTAGGCGAACGTACTCGTGAAGGAATGATCTTTACATGGAAATGCAGAATCGAGTAATTAATGAAAAAAATATTGCAGAATCAAAAGTAGCTCTAGTCTATGGGTCAATGAATGAACCGCCGGATCTCGTATGAAGAGTTTGTTTGACTGCCCTAACTATAGCGGAATATTTCCGTATGTTAAATGAACAGACGTACTTTCTATCATGCGACATATCTTTCGTTTCGTCCAATCAGGTATAATAATCCGCATTATTGGGGAGAGCCTTACTGCAGGTGGGTTACAACCTACCCTTATTACAGAAATGGGTTCTTTGCAAGAAAGAATTACTTCTACAAAGAGGATATATAACTTCGATCCAAGCCGTTATGTACCCGCGGACGATTGACCGACCCTGCTCCTGCAACGAATGGCATTAGAGATGCTAATACCGTATTATCAAGAGGATTAGCTTGCCAAGGTAGGTTACCAGCATGGATCTTAGATTCCAACGTCAATATGTTACAACCTCGGATCGTTGGCGGAGGAACATTAGAAAATGAGCAACGAGTAAGCAAACTTCACCAACGTTACAAAGACTTCAGGACCTTATAGTATCGTGGGGTGGGACGAATTATCCGAAGAAGATCGTTTTTTAATGTAGCAAGAGCACCGAAAATCGAGCGTTTCTTATCACACCTTCTTCGTGGGCAGAAGTATTTACTGGTTCTCCAGAAAATATGTTGGTCTTGCGAAACAATTAGGGGGTTTCAACTGATCCTTTCCGGCGAGTTAGCAGTCTTCCCGACAGGCCTTTTATTAGTAGGTAACATCGCGATGAAGCTACCGCGAAAGCTATGAACTTAGAAGAGGAGAGCAAATGCAGAAATGACCTTAAATCTTTGTGTACTGACTCCTAATCGACTTATTTGGGACTCAGAAGTGAAAGAAAGAATTTTATCTACTAATAGTAGGCCATTGGCGTATTACCAAACCACGCCCCCTATTGCCACGGCTGTAGATATAGGTCTTTTGAGAATACGCCTCAACAACGACCAATGGTTAACTGTGTCTCTGATGGTGTTTGCTGAATAGGTACTAATGAGATCACCATTTTAGTAAATGCATTCGGAAATCATACTGAATTGATCCGCAAGAAGCTCACAAGCTCTTGAAATAGCTGATGCTAACTTGAGTAGAGCTGAGGGTAAGGACAGTAAGTGAAGGCGAATCTAGCTCTCAGAACCCCCCGAAAAAAAAAAAAGCTAGGACACGAGTAGAGGCTGTCAATGTTATGTTTCCTACTAGTCAGTCAATACATCAAAATAATAAAGATAAGTTTTAAAATTTCTTTATTCTACACCACATGTTATTCTGCATTGAACCACAATCAAGTCTAATTGATTAAAACAAAAAAAGAAGAGGGGGTAGACAATACTTATCAGATTCAATTTTCATCGACTCCGGTATCGAATAAGGTCTACCTACTATGGGATGTGAACCAATGACTCAGCAGTATGAAAGCAATACTCTAACCACTGAGTTAAGTAGGTCATTTTCACCACAAAAACATAACCCATCACTTCGGGGATATAGGGGTGAAAGATTTCTAAGGCAATACTAATTGTTCTGTTAAGCGTAAATAAAATCAATAGAGCAGAGAGCTATGATTGGATATGAATATCCAGCTTGACAAGGAAATTATATCATATGTTAAGATGTCTATGACAAGGGCTATAGTCAGTTGGTAGCGCACCTCGTTTAACCGCGCGCCAATGCTTTTCAAAGGAAGCCTATATGCAACGAACATATTGATCGTATTGAGAAATCAATGTCTTTACTCCAATAGGTTCGAGGGAACAAGAGAACAATAGCCTGACAAATATTTGGTTCGTCCGATTTCAGGCGAGAATTCAGTTGCCCAAATCAATAGAACCCGCCATTTGATGTGATAGTGATAAGGGTAAAATACCAAGCCCATTCAATGTCTAGCATAATGAGTATAAGGGCCTCAAAATAACCTCTTTGCTCATGAACTTTAAGGTGTATGAAGTCTCATATCGACGTGCAGCGGGACGCGATAGAGATTCCATTTAACTTAGGTTGATCTAGGCGGAAGGCCAGACCCTAAGTCAGAGAACCCTTCTTTGGAAACACGTTGGTATATTGCTCCTAGATACAGATACAATAATAAATCAGAGCACATGGAACAATATCATTATTTCTATGAAAGAAAAAAATATGGTGGATTAACTGATCTTTACACCAGTTGATGAAAGAAGCCCAAATTGAAACAAAATGCATGATTGGGGTCTTTGAAACAGTTCGAATCATTTCGATAATAATCAGTGATCTGTTTTTACCGAGAAGGTTACGGTCGAGTCCGTATAGCCTTAATCCTAATAAGTTAGATTAGTTTAGTATAGTTTTCATTTCTAGGGGACCAACCAAGTCTAATCCTAAGTCATGGGTTCTAGGACCTAATTCTTGGTCTTGGTCTTGGGCTGTCTTGTATGGAGAATTCCCCCTAACTAATCACTAATCGTTTTTGGGCAGAACAAGAGCAACCTTATGATTATTCAGAGAATAATGGGAGATAAAACGAATTGGGACTAAATCTAAATATATTATTAACGTTTCTTCTTTATATTCTATGAGTTGAGTGGGTTGGTGGTTGATTTGGTCAGGTCGAATCATTCGCTAAATGGTGATTCTTTTATTGAAAAAAGTGATGTAAATAATTTATGATTCGTCGATCGATTATTACTACTCACTCTTTGCATGTTTCATGTCTAGGATAGGTTGCTTAAAACCTTTTTATGTTAGCGAAATCTAACCCATTGCTGTTACCATTAATATAGAAGTTATTAAGCGTTATGGCCGTACAAAACAAACAAGGATTGGGTCATTCCAATCGTAATCTTTGTTTAGTTACTAGAGATTGGTCCGACATAGAATGAATTTCATCTAACTCTAATGAAATAAATCGATTCTTCGTATTACTTTTGAGGAGGGGGATAGTACAGGTTCCAAGTTTCCAATTTTGGATAGAAAGATAAAGTTGTTATAGGTCACTTTCAATTTCAACGGATTGATCAATTAAGAAAAAATGAAATGAAATCGAGGACAAGAAAAGATAAAAAAGCATTCGATGCATTGATTATGTATTCATATTCTATCAAATCAATAGAAGCAAATACTAACCCAGATTTTTAATGAAAAAGGAATACTTCGAATAAATAGAATATGCTAGAAAGTCCCTGACATTGTACACCATATGACATTGAAAAATTAAGTTTTAAAAAATGGAAATGAAATTAGTTTATCTCATATGTTGGTATATATACGCAACATAGTATTCTAATGAATCTAGTATTCATAGGATGTAATTATAGATATTTACTTTACTATATTATAGGTATTGATGTTTATTTTAGTTATAGGCATAGAACTAAAGTTATAGGCATAGATATTTTAGTATTTTATGAACTTTTTCTAGAGATAGAGAACCCAAGACAAAGTGAGAGAGTTTTGTTGTGGAAGAGCATCCTTGTCTACACCAATCTACATAGACTCGAAATTCAAAAAGTAAGTGGGATCCATTAGATGAATCTTTAAACAAAACAGGCCCACAGCAAACAAAACTCTAAAACTATGCGTTTGAGTGATCAAAATCAAATCTGTTTCGCCTAGATAAGAAGTTATGGGAATTGACCAATTCCGATTCGAATCGAATAATTAAGCATATTCAACATATTAATAGGAGTAAATTTATGTTCTGCTTCACGAAGATGATCTGTTCGGGGCCTTTCTAATAATATCAAGCGGATTCCTATCTTTGCATTTGTACTTTACGGAGTTTAGCCCCGGTTCGTGAAGGACCAGAGAAGCTCTCTAGTATGAATCGGGTTATAGAACCCATTGGGATGCTTGGTGATAAATTGATCCGCTATTACATGTTTGCTCTAGTTGTTGTTGTTTGATGGTGAAAAGGTGTTCTTTACCATGGCAAGAGTTTCGATGGTATGGGTGTATCTGTATTTATCGAAGATTTAATTTTTGTGCTTATCCCAATTGTTGGTTCTTTATGCATGGCCGAAAAGAGCTTGGAATGGTATTAACTGAAATTCAGAAATCAAAATAAAATGAAGGAAAAGATTACATTGAGGACAAGTTAGGAAATTTGATGAGTTTCCTTAGTTGACAAAAACATTAACCATTCAGTTATTTCAACTCCATGAATATGATCTTTCGAATGGTTCAAGACTTTCCAGTTTATGGACGCTTCATACGTACCAGTTGTGGTTTCATTGAATTTGCTTCATTAATAGGCTCGCGATTCGACTTTGAGCGTTAGGGATGCGTACCAAGATCGCCCGTCCTAGGACAAGCAGACCTATTTTAACAGCCGGACAGTAACAATGAAAAATGGCTACTCTTTGTAAGTGATAGAGCAAATGCCTGAACCAAAGATGTCATTGCTAGGGGGAGCTTGTACTATTAACAGGGGGAGGGATGTTCAGTACTGATCTTATAGTACTGTTCTGGCGTGAGTCGATAAGCTACTTCCTGTGATTTCTATTTGCCGGGCTGCCCACCCTAACAGAGGCGGTTATAGATGCTATACGAAACTCTGAAGAAAAATTATCTCGAGAAATCTTTGAAGTAGAACTGTGTCTCAACGGAAAAATCGATGGTTTTATACCAATCACAAGTTTGGTGTTCGACGCAGTACTAATACTGGAAAGTATGATCAAGAATTGCGATAGCAATCACATTACTTAAGAATACCTCTGAAACATTTTTCAAATCCAAAAGTTCAGTATCTCCCCCATGACTTAGTGAATCAGGACAATGGTAAGGTTCTTTTGTGCAACAGTAAGAAAGAAAGGGTCAATCTTTTACAAAAATTTCATTGTAAATTGAAACTACTCATACAAATACAAAGTGGGAGGATCAGAGATTGCAGCAAGGACGTTATCTGATTGGTTAGTCAACCAGGATTTAGTTCATAGACTTTGGGATTTGAGGCGAGGAATAGAACTTACAAATAAAAACCGAGGATTGGGATTCCATGCTGTCCATTTTCATATGTATATGGTTACAATTAAATTTACGTACCAGTGTGCCTATGATGTAGCAACCAGGCGGATTTTAGCCAGGGTGTATCATCTTACGAGAATCCAGTATGGTATAGCTAAACCAGAAGAGGTATGCATAAAAGATTTGTCCCCAAGGAGAATAATCCTAGAATCCCGTCTGTTTCGGATTTGGAGAGTGCTGATTTTCAAGAAAGCGAATATTTATGAATGTGGGAATCTCTAATGATAATCATCCACGACCTCTTAAACGTATTTTGATGCCGGAAAGTTGGAATAGGTTGGGCCTACCGGAAGGACATATTACCCCAATTCTATGAATACACGATGCTCATTTAAAATTGATAAGAAACTAATGTTTTACTATACGACTATGACACGATTCCAGATTTCTTTCAAACGTGAGGAAAAAAATATGTTTACGTTGTCTAGATGAAAAAAAAGTAACCGGACTGCTAATTCGTATAGGTAACCTAAAAAAAACTTCATTTATATCCAAAATTTGGAATAGATAATATCAGTTCGTATGAGCAGAAACAATGGGATGAAATCAAAAAGAGTCTGCACTATGAACTTTGTACGCGCACATAACTACTTAGATGTAGATGGACCCCGAAAGTTAACGTAAGCAAGAGTGAAGAAATGGAATAAATGTCAAAAAAATATGAAATGAAGAAATGAAAGGGATTGGATTTTATTTGTACTGTGTCTGAAGGCATTCTGTCTATTGCTCTCTTTAACTCCTCTCGACTTTTAAGTTTTTTTTTTTACTTATTTATTTTTATTGTGAATATAGATGAAACTTCAAGATGCTTTTGAATGAGCAGAAAGCACAGTATGAAAGAAACAAGAAAGAAAAAAAGCGACGGGAAGCATAATATCACTTTGTGTCTTTCCATCACCATCCATACATATATTTTTGACCAAATCCCCCCAAAAGGAGGTATATATATATATACATCTAGATGGGTAAATATTAACATCTCGATGAGTAAATACGTATCAGGCTCTGGACTATTAACAGCCCGATCTATCCGATATAATTTGTATGAATAAGCATCCGATACATTATTGAAGGGTCAGGAACCGATTTGAACTGGTGACCCGGGATTGTTCAGGATATGCTTACCAACTGAGCTATCACGACCATTCGTGCATCCTCCTAGTGGAGACTGTGTCGTTAGTTAAATTAAAAGGGACTAAAAAGTAGTAAAAAAATGACAAGGTCGTGTCAGGGATAATTGATATGAATTGTGAATGATGCAATAATGAGAGTCTTTGCCCATATGTTCATTTGTACAGGTCTATCCAAATTGGGATAAGATCCAAGGATTTTAGTTCGGATGCGTTTGTGAAGAGTAGATGAATGAGAAAGATAGTGAATTTTGTTTGAACTGAACCACGATGAAAAAAAAGAAGAGGATAAATACGTAGGAAGAAAATAGGCTTTTATTGGGGAGTAGAGGGAATTGAAACTCAACGATTGTAAAGTCGACGGATTTTCATCTTGACTATAAATTTCATGTTGTCGGTATTGACATGTAGAATGGGATCTCTCTTATTCTGTCCGATTAATTCAGTTTTTCAAAAGATCTATCAAACTCTGCGAATGAATGATTTATAATGACTATTCGATTCTTCCTTCAACTCCATTGAAATGGATTCATAATAACTCTGAATGTTCCATATTATAATGTGTCATATTATAATTATATATACTTATAATATAAATAGATTCGGGTCATGAGTAAGGTTTGATATGGCAGTATGTTACATACGTATTAGGATATAGGAACATCTTTTCTGTAATTTTGATAGGACGGATTCCAGCTACCAAACAAAACGTAGTAACCATTAAGTTAGACAGCTTCATTGAGTCTCTGCACATCTCCTTTTAAAATTTAGTTTTATAAAACTTTGTTTTCCAAAATAGGCATTTGGCTCGGATTGCCCCATTTTTAATTCAGGGTTTCTCTGAAATTTGGAAGTTACCACTTAGCCGGTTCCATACTAAGGCCTCATCAATCAAGTCAGTAGCGTCTTAACATTTCGCCATATTCCCTTGTAACAGATCTAGGTGGAATCCCAACTAGCCTGTTTCATTTATTTTGTTTGTGTGACCCGTTGAATTCGTTAGATAATGCTTTTATATTGAAAAGAGTGTAGGTGCTGTTTGTTTTTTTTGCATCCGCCATAGTTCAGTTATATTGAATGACCTTGTTTCAATCAGAAAGAGTCTATCATTGATGTATACCAATCAATATGGATAGATTATATCCAAAATATATATGTTTCTCCTCCCTTTCATTTTTACATGTTGCGATTGGAAATAGATGGACGGTCGATAATTCTTCTTCTTTTTTTGTCCGATCTCCTCCTTTTCGAATCAAACCAGAGGACTGTTCATTTTCATTTAGATTGTATCTGTAACTATCTTTTTTTTATCTAGGACCATTCCGATATAGCTATAATTAAACATAATAAAAATTAAACTTCATATGAAATGATATGATTTCCTAAATACGATTTCCTATTAATTTTCTCATAACTGCTTTAAAATAATTAGTTTTTAAGAAATAATTAGATTTTTCTAATCAAAATTTCCAATTTAACCAATTTTATATTAATTGATATTATATTAATTAATATAAAGTTAAAATATAATATAAATTAAATAATAAATAAATTAATAAGATAAATTCATAAATACATCATGTTGTATATTATAGTTAGATATGTTAGAAATAGTCAGAAGAATAGTCAGAATTCTTATTATAGTTAAGTTATAGTCTATAGTTTAGTTATAGATATAGTTTAGATAGTATATAGTTAGAAGTATACTAAGTATACTATATAACTAGATAGAAACGATACTATTAGTATATAGTTATAGTTCTAGGTAATATTAAAAGAATAGCTAATAGAATAAGATCAGCATAGCTATAAATCCGGTGTTTCCTCATTTCATATACTATGTCTGTTAGTTATGTGAGCCCGATTAGCTCAGAGGTGAGTAGGCATCGCATTTGTAATGCGATGAGTCATCGGTTCTGACTCCGATGCCAGCGCTTTTTCTCTATCGATTTCCCGTGATTGATAATACTCTCCCCTTTTCCCATATGTTATGTCGTGGTAACTTGCAACCATGACCAAAAAATGTATGGAACTTAGATCTCTCTTACCGAAAAATCAAAAAAGGAGCTGACTGCAACTCCTCTATCTACAAAAAATCCGGATATTGAGAAAATTTAGTGTATTCTACTTGTAGCATTCGGGTAATTTAGCTTTGCTTTGTTTATCCCTAGTTCAGTATTAATTATGTTCAGTTTTTTCATTTTTTTATTCTGAAAAAATGAAATTTCATAAAATCAATAAAAATCCAAAAAAGGAGATTCTGTCTCGTTACCGAGGACCCTCGTGTCAAAAAAAATGACGCCGTCTGGGGGCTTTACCGGATCTAACTAGTAAAGACTAGATCCGGAAGTGATCTTAAAAACCAATTGCGTTCTGGGAAAAGATCGCAGTATCGTATTCGCTGAAGAAAAAACAGAAATGCGTTTTCATTCTGGTCTGACAGAGCGACAATACTGATAGGTGCATATCGGGGAAAAGCCACAGGGTCAACAGGTCAGGTTTTACTACATTACTTGAGATGCGTTGGGATAACATCTTTTCCGATTTGGGTATGGCTTCGACCCATTCCTGGAGCAGGCAGTAGTAACCAATAGACATATTTTAGTTAAGGGTCGTATCGTGGATTACCAAGTGATCGTTGGTAAACCCAGAGATAGTATTACTACGAAGGATAAACAAGATCGAAGCTCTGATTCAAATTATATTGCTGTATACCCCCACGAGGAATTGACAAAAACATTTGACTTTTGGACTCATTCAATATAAAGGAGTAGTAAATCAATAATAGATAGTAAATGGACGATTTGACAAATAAATGAGTTGTTAGTCGTAGAATTATTCCCCGTCAGACTTGAACCCTAAACAAAAAACAAAGAAAGTTTCAGGAATTTTGTTCTCTTTTCGCCCGAAATAAAATAATAGATCTTAAGGGCTTATCAGCATTGCTCTCATTAACGTTCACAAATGGATCAGCAGTAAGATTTTTTGCTCTGTCTTTTCGAATTTGTCTTGTAAGCACCACAGTAAGGAATAGGAATAGAGAATTTATATCAAAAAAGGTAAGGTCCTCTGTTGGGATGATGGTATCAATTGTTAGGTGATTTGAATCATTGTGTTCAGTAACGTTGGTGAATTTAAGAGGAAACGGAGAGAGAGGGATTCGAACCCCGGGTAAACAAAAGCCTACATAGAGTTCCAATGCACGCTTTGAACCACTGGCCATATTCATACATAATCTTATATTATTGACCAGAAACGAGGTGATAGCGAGTCATTCAATTATTCCAGTAGGTGACTGAGATATGGTTCCATAGGAATAAGTCTTTCAAATAAATTCCTATTTCTCAACAACAACTTCTCTCATCAGATACCCCCTAGATCTAGTACAAAATTGATGAATCGTCCATGGATTTTTCTATTTCCAATTGTATGGCATGGCGGTATCCAGGTATGCAAACAAAAAACAAAAATAGGATGCTACAGTACTCTACTCTATTTTTTTTAATGCTATTTCATTCTTTTTCTCTTTGGATTTATAACCAAATCAAAAACTTCGAGTTATCAGAAATCCACAATAAAATAAAGTCCTTTGTTATCAAACTTAGATGAAATGTATAGTCAGTCATTGGGATACTTACGAAATTGGAATGAAATCCTCCAATATTCCTATCCTCTCCTTGTCCAACTCACAACAAAAGGGGACAATTTGAACAAAAGGTACACATCTTTTTTTTAGAATAGTTGTTTTTAGTTATTTCGTACTGTACAAATTCCTTTAGTTGCGAGATCATTTACCCGGGGTAATGAAAAGAATGATAGAATGAGAATGGAGATTGTAATATGCAATAGATCTAGGAATAAATGCAAATTTTATTGATAAGACCTCTTCAATGGTAGCCAATATTTATACGAATAATTACGACCAACCTTCCTAGAAAAAACGGCATTTACCTATACAGAGATGTGCGATTTGATTCTCTTTTCTTGTTGTTTTTTTTAGTCTAGGCGTCCTCAGTAGTACGAGAAAGACAAAGGACAGGACGTTCGGGATAGAAAGAACAACTTTTGAAATAAACTCACGCTTGGTAAAGGTGCAGTTTGGAGGATAGAACAATTCCTTCTGCGTGTATCCTACGATTGATGCAGATCAGAGCTTCAATTGTCGATTGTTAGTATGAGCGAAAAGGATTTAACCTATAGGTTCCGTTTATTGCGGCAATCATTACTCCACTAGTACCAATAGGCGGCATGGAAGAAGCACTACACCTAGGAATCAACAAACACAAAACTTGTTATAAAATTACCTTTCCTTAGCGGTATCGGGGTAAACGAATGGTTGGGAACCAACAAAATCCATCTCGTCTCGTACTTTGGGTACCCGATAACCATTCAAAGGATCGGTGGAATTGACTAATCCTGAAATAGGGGGCGTTGAGGAAAAAGAAATTGCTGGGTTACATTTCCATCTACGCACTAATACGATTGGTGTTAAGAAAAAAAAACTCTTGGGGGAAGGATGGCTAGAAATTTCTTGTATAAAATAAACAGCTCTTGTCAGTTCAGAATGAGAATAGTTGAAATTTTTAATTATGGATTATGTCCCTTATTACTATGCACAGAAGGGAGGAGCTCGTATGAAATAAAATCAGTACGGTTCTGGAACGGAGATATTTGAATAGATAGAAGAACGACCGTAACCGGATGTTGTCAATCCGACGGAAATTATGCGGAAGGTTACCGAATTATTATGAAGCTACGCGAACGAAATGCTCCCTATGATCGAAGTTATATACTCTATAACATAGGCCTTATACACACAAGCAAACGGAGAGCATACAAAGGCCTTGGAATTTATGTTCCGGGCACTAGAACGAAACCCATTCTTACCACAAGCTTTTAATCATATGGCCTGTGACTGTATTAAGTCGACTATCTCCACTATAGAAAGAAGGAAAAAAAGATCCAATCGACTAGTAAAGACTAGAAAAAATAGGCTTTTACATATGCATCGTCTAAAGCAACCGATTTTGATCAGCTTGTAGCAAATAAGAGACTTCACGAGAACCAACATAGGAAGAAATAGATACAGCCTACTACTATCTCTAAGGATAAAGGAGTGAATTGATAGAGAAAGCACCGTAAAAGATCAAATTAACAAACATTGGGTCGATAAGTAAGAACTGCTTGTTCACTTACCAATAATAGGGAATAAAAGTTAGGAATCAACTTAGTAATAGAGTCGATCCACTAAGAGTTGAGCAGCGGTGTGTACATCCGATCCAAAATAGTAATGTAGCAGCAGATCCCAAAGATATAGTCTTTGTCGTAACTTAGGAGGAAAGTCTTTTTAAAGATCTATATTCTATAAATTGCATATATGCAAACCGAGATAGTTACCTTTCAGAAATTCTACATATTAAAACACTATCTATAGGAATAGGCGCGGACTATGCTTCATTTTTGAAGGTGGAGAGCAAAAGACAAAACTTGTTATGATCAAAAATTAGAGTTTTAAAATATGTAATTAACTTCTTCTGGGCTAACCCAACAAAAAGGGGAGAAAAAAGGGATACATTTATGACAAATCTAATTCAGTTAGCATAGGGTAGATTAAGATGGGGCGCAAGTAAAAAGGAACGATTGCCGAGCCGTATGAGTAGGAAACTTCGCAAGTAGGTCTAGGGAAGGAACCAACTATTCGACCGGGGAGAACAGGCAATTTACAGGTGATTCTGAAATGCGGAGGCTGGTTCGATCAAGACTGACGAGTATTGGAAACAAGCTATAGCGCTTAGCCAGGTAATTATATGAAGCACCATAATTGGTTTAAGATCACGAGCGTTTCAGAAATAAAACACACTCTCTTTTTTAATCATTAAAATTAGTTGTGGATCATCAATCAAAAAAAATAGATGTTCCCATGAAAAGAGCAATCAAGAATTTATTAATCCTCCTTCTAAAATCATTGTATGGTTATCTCGTAGGATAAATGATCAGAAACAATATCGAATTAAAACTAATAAAGCTAAATAAAAGGTACCTTGCGAATGACTAAATACAGATACGATATAGGAATGGATCTATTTTAATTCTATGGAATGGTCTTGTGATTTAATTAGAGTAAAGTAAAAGATATTCCATGGAAGTAGATTTCATATGGGTATTTATACATCAGATATAAGTAAACTGTTTGCACAAAAAAATAGTTTTTTCGTCATGCTGGGAAAGGACTTTCAAGAGAGAAGGGTCAGTGGGACACTAATCGTTATGTCATAAAGATCCGCACACTGCCGCGGATGACTTCATATATAATTGATTAGTGAATACTAATAATTGCTCTAGGAATAACTAAAATAAAAATAGTGGATGGGAGATAGGAAAAGAAGGGGACTAATTCATAACATAAATAAAATAGCTATCTTTCAGGAGGTTCACTAAAAACTGTGGCGGGTTCTTGTATGTGTTGTCCGGAAAGAGGAGGACTAATGATTTATTCGTTCGCCGGAACAGAAGTGAAAATGGTTTGTAGATAGGGATCCCATAAAAACGTTCTCGAGAAGGGGCAGAACCGCCATTTCTCAAGAACAATAGCTAAGGGCCATGATACTACCACTGGATCTGGGACCTACATGCTGCTGCCACGATTTCGATAGTCATTACCAGTGATTTGGAGGAAGATCTCTCCCCCCCCCCCCCGAAAAAGTTTTAGTGCTCATTTGGTCAACTCCTCCATATTTTCTTGGCTGAGTGGGCTTGTACTTCCATGGGCCCGTTTTTCCAATTATTGAAGCATGGCTAAGTGATCCTATCCATTGCAACCCAGTGCCCAGGTAGTTTGGCCAATAGTAGGTCAAGAAATATTGAATGGTTGATGTGGGTGGAGGTCCGAGGAATACAAATAAC
Source organism: Musa balbisiana (assembly GCA_004837865.1). Classification (NCBI taxonomy): domain Eukaryota; kingdom Viridiplantae; phylum Streptophyta; class Magnoliopsida; order Zingiberales; family Musaceae; genus Musa; species Musa balbisiana. The sequence goes on from PYDT01002117.1 coordinate 19,997, forward strand.
CTCCGGATTTTGTCAGATTTGGCAGCATCTGGAATAACTAGTGAATTACAAACTATGTACCGCCATTGGCGAGTGGTCTTGGCATCGTTAAGCTTTTTGCTGGTTGGTTCCATTATCACAAGGAGCCGCCCCCAATTGGCTTGGTTCAGAGTGAATCTAATGTTAAATCACCACTTAGCGGGGTTACTAGGACTTGGGTCTCTTTTGGGCGGGACACCAAATCATGTATCTTTACCGATGAACCAATTCTCGACGCTGGAGTTGATCCTAAGAGATACCACTTCTCATGAATTATCTTGAACGGGACCGTTGGCTAACTTTATCCCAGTTTGCCGAGGGAGGCAACCCCTTTTCACATTGAATTGGTCACAATCCGCGGCCTTTCTTACTTTCGGGAGGATTGGACCAATAAACAGCGTGGTCTATGGCTGACCGATTTGCACACCATTTATTTAGCTATTGCTTTCGACTATGAGGTAAATGAACTCCAGTTGTTTATTTCAAAATACAGAGGGTTTTTAATGAGTTATTTTGATTAGTTATTTTTTTTCTTAAAATTGCATGTTTGTATAATAAAATGACCGATGCAAAAAATTAGATCATTCTATATTCTAAAAAAAAAAAAAAAAAAAAAAAAAAAAAAAAAACTAATTTGAAAGTGATCATGAAATCTTGCATGGTTTATGATAATGCATAAGATATAAATCTAATGATTGTACACCCTAAGTAAGAGTAATCTTATGTACTGTGCTTAAGAAGTAAGATGTGTATTTGTGATTTTCAATATTACTTTTCAATGACTATCAGTGCATGGCTTTTGCATGGACGGCTTGATGATTTTTTTTATGAACCTTGTCTTTGGTTTCAACATGACGTATGGTTTTTGAACATAAGAAATAAAATTTGAGGCATGCTAATATAAATTAATCCTATCAATTTAAAACTAAAGAAGTTTTAGATTCTATAAGAACTCATTCAAATTAATGAAACC
>PYDT01001212.1:0-20987 GCA_004837865.1 Musa balbisiana
CTTCTGTGTCATACTAATGATGCGCCTCATTGATAATTGCACAGCGCTCGTACTTGAACCATGGTTTGGTACCCCAATCCGTTAGTAGGAACATTTTCTTTTCCAAGGAAATCCCGCTAGTATATGAAAGAATGAAAAAAGTGTCTTTTCGGTTGTGCGGAATAAGAAGCCTCGTATCTAATGTCATGTAGTAATTTATTCCGGAGCCTCTATAGCGGGATCCCCTTTTTGGGGAATATGCCGCGAAGCAATAACAGAATATTTCTATTGAACATCTTACATCTCGGGAGAGTAGTTTCTAATAGACCGAGGATAAGAATTGCGACTCATTCTATACAGATCATGACTTTGGAATCATTATATTGCAGAGTAGGCATTGCTTTTTGCGAATTCGAATTGAAAGGTGATATCAAATCGGTCTATTTTCGGGCGTCATATACATAGTTAGCATCTCCGTATCAGGTCATCATCCAATATCGTCACTCATCATCAATATCGATATCGTCACTATGCATCATATCGTATCGTCACTATCACATCATCAAATCGATTAATCATCAATACATAATCTTTAGGCTTGCATCCGGGAACTGTTCGGAAATACCGTAATGAAGGAACATAGGGGTTTGTCGTAGGTATTTGACAAATAGGTGCGTCCAGTCCTATAGAACCTATCACTAAAATACTCCTTAAAGGGGATAGGCTAAGCGTAGCGAAAAGGTTTTTCCATGAGAATGGAATGAAAACTATTAGCCCCCACACGAGGTTTGTGAATAAGTAATTGTCTGATACTGACCAGGAATATCGCTTTCTTCTAACCAGTATCCATTAACTCAGAATTCATATAGACTTGTCAGACTAATATCGAATAAATTGATCCCGGTTTTCAATCATTGATACCAGAGTCATTCTTGATAAAATGATCACTATGAGTCGACTCAATAGAATTTGATCAATCCTTTTTCTGTCGTTAAGGTGGAGAACTGAACAGAATCTCTGTCTTCATCATCAATCGAATCACTGTTTCGCGACCTCAGGATTCTCTTTTGCCATCAATCCAATCACCGTTCACCTTTTTTTCCTTTTTCTATCAATGAATATACTCTTTACTTGTACGACTTTAGATTCCTCGTACATTTCTCGAAATTGATTCGATTGATGGGATTTGGTAGTGATACTTACTGAATTGATGGGAATTGATATTATACTTCTGAGATCGATTGAGATTGATATTCAAATATTTCTTCCTAGAACGTATTGATTGACCCACAAGCGACCAATAGCATTTTGCCACCAAAACAAGCAAAACCCCGTATTTCTTTCTTCCAGAGAATCTCTAATTTTCAGAACACAGAAGAATTCTTTACCAGAAAGAATCATTTCAGATTAGTATACCCATCCAAAGTTTTCGGCACTCAATCAGTAGATGGGAATCATCAAATTTTGATCTTTTCTAACTCTGTCTGTACCTCACTAGAGGCTTGGGAAACAAAGAGAAGATGTATACACGAGATACCAGCAACAGAAAAGGAACAGAATTGATAAGGAACTCACCTCCTCCCCGAGCTTTGTTGATCTCATATGTGTCCATACAATGGAACGGGTGACTCATTATTTCGATGAATCATTTTCTTCGGACAGAAAAGCTTCTTTAACACTCCCTCGAAATCTCACTTTATCAAGTCCATTGTGAAAAATCTTCTGAGGAATTGGCCATGATATCTCTGATCCATGCATATATCATGAAAAATGGATACAAATTTTAAAATGGATCAAATTTGGACCTGCTACTTATAATCCGACCAATGGGTCTGGGAACAAGTATCTAAAGTGGAAATTAGATATTTGCACTCTGTCTAGTAAGGAACCATGGCATTATGTTTGGAGGATTCCTTTGTTTGAACCGATCATGTTTGAGAGATTTGAAAATAGCACGTATCCTCGTTTTTGGGAAAAAAGGTTTTTTTTTTTTTTGTTTTTGTCTATACATCGGCCGTTTCTCTCCACGCATTTCTTTAGAGAAAACTCCGTTGTGTTTCCTCTTTCCGGATGAAATATTTCTTCAGAACATGGATTGGATCAAACCCTGTTTGGAATTGAAACTTAGATCCGATGCAAGTTCTTCCCTTCTGCATCAGATGATTCATATCTAAGAAGAGGAGACAATAAGTCTTCACCACATTGACTCTTTGTTTCTCTGTTTAAGGGTGTTGCAGAAATGTCTGCGATCGCGTAGAATCTCTACGAAACTAAGGGCTCGGTCGAATTGGAAACGGAAAGATTTGTACAATTTTACGTTTGTCACACTTTGTGGACAATCTTAGGTATGCATATGTTAGATACCTTTGACTCGTTGGTAAATAGTCCTCCTCTCCAAAAAAATAGGTTTTTTTTACTGACGCACGAAGAAAATATTTTTGTTCGAATGCAACAAGGTAGTGAGAATGTCCATATTTAAAGATCATAATATAATTGATACGGGTCTTTTTCCACATAAAAGGGAAATCTTTTGTTACAATAGAACCCGAAGTTGATTTGGATCTTCAGAATCGAAGTCGATTTGGCTTTATCAAACAATAAGATATCATGAACTTCTTATGAATGGTTTCACGGTATCCGCCAATTGTCTCGATCATGGAAATCAGTGAGAAATAGGGATCCGTGTTATCAAGGATTTCCTGCGATTATTTCTAGTATATAATGCTCATCATCACTCTGGTATCTTTTTGAACAAAAATGTAATGGTTTATTCCTCCATTGATAAAGAATTCCGGTCTTTGGGAAGTAATCATGATCATCCAATAGAAGGGTTTCAATTTTTATTTCAAATCAACGATTTGGAACACCTATTGATCTAACAACTGATTGCGGGTTTGATCCATTCGGACCTTTCAATTCACGGATGTGGCTCTCGACCTATGAAGGGGATATTCCCGATACTCACAAAGAAAAGGGGAAGTGACTTGCACAAAAGGGAAGTGGACTTGACAAAAGGGAAGTGACTTGGACAAAGAACGAAGTGACTTGGACAAAAGAAACGATCCTTGACCAAATTTTGTTTGTCGATATCGCTCGGACCCAATCAATCGAATATATTAATACGTAACCCGATCGAACACTACTTGAAAACGGTTCTCTTCAGAAACGAAATTTCCAAATTTTCTGAATTCTTGCTCTCAATTGGACCATTTTATCTATATACATCAGGATCCCGATTCATTGATCTCTCTGTGTCGAGCAAAAAGAGGATCAAAAACCATTTCTTCTGACTCTTTTCAAATTCGATAACTGTTGGTTGATCGTATATTTCATTATAGTTATATGATCAGAGTCATCATTTCCTATTTGATCCTTTGAATTCCAAATTCGAAGTTGCGATCGGACTTTCATTAAAAAGAATCGATATACATTTCTTATGTACCCATAGGTGCTATATTGGATTTGAATCAATTTCGATCAATCTATATTGATTGACTGCCTCCATAATGTTGTGGTGCTAGCAAATACCGCTGTTTTTAGTTTGGTATCTTCCGCATCATTCCCGCAGTAATCCGACCGATTTTTTCTGATCCTTCGATAAAAAATTTACATTCTCTTCATAAAAAGAGGAGGTAGAACCATAGATTGCTTTTTCGTATTTCACTCTGGAGGTAATACTATTCAAGAATTTTTTTTGGATCCATACCCGTAGGAATCAATAAAAAAGGCAATCCCTTGATACACCAGATCCGGCTCGGGTTATGGATAGAGTGAATAGATCTCCATTTCTTGAAATCTCCTCTTCTGATTCAAATCGGGTGTAACCGGTATCCTCCTTTTTTGTTCGCGGTCGTGGGAAAGAAGAAATAACTCAAAAAAGATTGGTCAAGATGAAGATCTTATTGGAACTGTCCATAGACCGGTCATCCTGCGGAAACCATATCACATCTCGCGGATCTGATGAAATAGGATGAATGAGACGGTATTTTGTAAATCTTAATTATCTGAATATATCACCATTTCTTTATTTTCCATCGCCTGTAATGGACAAAAGAAACATCTGGTTTTTTCTTCTTTCAAAAATTTCTGACTCTAGTGGACTCTCAAATTCGAACCCATTGAATTTCTGACCACTCTGTCATAGAAAAAAGAACGAATTGATCTTGTAGTATTCCCGAGAATCTTTCGATTTCTTCCGGAATCAGATGATTATTCATCTGCTTCTCACGTTCCGTGAATATCGTGACATTGAGGAAGATCCAAAAGGCATTTCGGGATCGTTCTGTCTATCTCTGTTCGTTTCCTTGAAGAAAGCAGGATCCCAAAGAATCGATCTTTCTTTAGTTTGCTGATGTCTTATTTGATCGATCATGTGGGATATTCTGAATCCTCATTTCTAATGATCGAATGATCTAGGATTGATCAAAGATCCTTCAATTGGCTAGAATTCCCTTACTTGGAACGAAAAATGATCTTGTGGAATCATATTGAATATTTGCCAATACATTCCTACCTTGCTAAAAAACCGATCCTTGTGTTACACAACCACACATTGTCTAACAAATCTTCTCTCTCGATACGCTCCCTCAAAAAATCGATTCGTGCTGATTCTTCCCCCACTAACGAAGAGATTCTTGGCGAATTGCAACATATGAAATTGAACACAATTTTGCAAAGAAGCCCCACTGTTTCTTCTCGAGAAGATATGGGAACCATGCTCATACATTTGATTGAATAGTTGCCTTCAGCTCCTTGTTGTTTGAAGAACCCTCCCTTCAATTGGTCTTTGTTCACGAAAAGCAACATGAATAACAATCAAGTCTTTCCCTAGATTGTCGAATAGCTTTCCCAAATTCAGTTGATTATGTTTTTCGCCTTCTTCTCCTCGAGCAAGACGATCTAAACATTCCCCATCATGGTCCTTGTGCGGATCGGAATGCATCCGTATATGATAAAAAAAAGAACTCCAATATTCGCTATCTTTCTCTTTGAATGAGATTCTTACTCCAGCTACGGTTTCATTAGATATCTACAACTAGAATCCTCTTTTTTCCTACAATCCGATCCGGTTCCTCCACCACCGGGGGGGGGGGGGGGGGGGGCACTCCGTTAGATCAGGCATGATCCACTTTTTATTTATTGGAAACCAAGTACTCTCTTGCGGATCCATGAAACAACTCTCATAAATCTTTTTCCTTTTGGAAGATACGACGACAATCACCTATTGATATTGGAAGACCGAAAAGATTCTTCCAATGTCTCTTCTGGTCCAATGGAATTCATATTTATAGGAAGAAGCTCCATCAAATAGAGATTTTTTCGTTTCGACCATCTTCGATTGTTAATACGAGATATAAGGCCGCGACTACAACAAAAAAAGTACTACAACCTTTGATTACACTTTGTCATGAGTATCGATTGCTTGTTGAAGCCTGCGAATCACGTAAAGTAGGTACTCCAAATTCGGGTCAAAAGTTCATAAAGCGTTCTTGAATGGAAAAAAATGTATTTGATCCACGAATCTAAGAATAGTCGATTCCTTGATCTCTCTCAATTATCTCTCTCAATTCGATCGACGATCCCAGAATTTGACTTGATGTCGTCCCATAAATCCCTCCTAAAGATTGTATTTCAACTAAGAATGTTTATTTCAAATTGGAATTGGTTGATTTTTATTACATTTAGGATATACTTATTTATACGATATCTTATTTCCGATATACTTTAGTTATACGATATCTTCTTTATCCATTTAGCGATATACTTATTTAACGATAACTTATTTATAACGATATACTTTTACGATATACTATTTACGATATACTTATTTACGCTAATACTTATTTACGACTATACTTAGTTATACATTTACGATATACTTATTTATACCGATATACTTATTTATGATATACTGATTTAGATATACTTCTTTATACGATAACCTTATTTACGATATACTTATTTCGATATCCGTATTTACTAATACTAGTTATAACTATATCGTCCACTATCATATCATCAAAATCGATATCATCCTAAAATAATCTTTAGCTTGTCTCCGGGAACTTGTGTCGGAATACCGTCATGAAAGTAACATAGGGGTTTTTCGCTAGGTATTTGACCAAATCGGATCGTCCAGTTCCTATAGAACCTATCCTAAAATACTCCTAGAAGGTGAGTAGGGCTAAGCGGAGCGAACAGGGTTTTTCCAGAGATCGGAAATGAAAACTATTAGCCCCACACGAGGTTTGTGAATAAGTAATTGTCCTGATATGAGCAAGGAAATATCCTTCTTTCTGCTAAACAGGATCCCTTGAACTCATAAGTTCTTATATACTGTTCAACTAAGTATCGGTAAGTCTTGATCCCGGTTGTTCAATCATTTGATAACCCGAGTCCTTCTTTGTAAATGATCATATGAGTCAGACGTCAATAGAATTTGGGGGATCAAGTCCTTTTTTCTGTCGTTAAGAGGTGGAGAACCTGGAAACCAAGAATTCTCTTTCTTCATCATCAAGTCCTAATCACTGTTCGCGACCCAGATTCATTGTTCTCATCAATCCAATCACCGTCACGCTTTTTCTTTTTCTTATCAATGTCATTATAATCTCTTTACTTGTACGACTTAAGATGTCCTCGTATTTCTCGAAAAGTGATTCGATTTGAGGGGAGTTGGTCTGATACTTTATGAGATTGATGGGATTTGATATGATTACTTATGAGTCGTGAGATTGATATTCAAATATTTTTCTTCCTAGAACTATTGATTTGACCCCACAAGCGCCATAGCATGTGCCGGGACCAAAAGCAAAAGCAAAACCCCCGTATTCCTTCTTCGATAATCTCCTAATTGTTTCAGAACAACTAGAAAGATATTCTTTAACCAGAAAGAATTCAGTTCAGAGGTAGATACCCATCCAAAATTTGTCGCAACTCAATCTGTATGAATGGAAATCATCAAGATTTGATCTTTTCTAACTCTGTCGTAACCTCACTAAGGCCTTTTGGACACAAAGAGAAGATGTATACGAACGAGATATCCAGCACAATAAAGAAGGAAAAAGATTGAATAGAGGAACTCCCAACTCCCGAGCATTTGTTGTCTCATATGTGTCCATATCAATGGAACGGTGACTCATTATTGCGATGAATCATTTCTTCTGACAGAAGAAGAGATTCTGTAACATCCTCGAATCTCACTTTATCAGAGTCATTGTGGAAGAATCGTCTGAGGCATTGGCCATGATATCTGATCCCATGCTAATATCGAAAATGTTACAAATTTTAAACTGGATACAAATTGTGACTGCTACTTAGTATCGCCAATGGGGTCTGAAAAAGTATCGAAAAAGGGTGAATTTAGATATTTGCACTCTGTCGAGTAAGGAACCAGGGCAATATATGTTTTGACGGCTTCCATTTTGTTTGGAACAGATTCCATTTTGAGAGATGTTGAAAAGCACTATCTCGTTGAAAAAGGGTTTCTCTCCCTCTGCCGTTTCTCAACGCATTTCTTTAGAGCAGACTCCGTTTTTTTTTCCTCTTTCCGGTGTTAAATCTGTCTCAGAACATGGAGTGTGAATCAACCATGTGTTTTTTTTTTTTTGTTTTTTTTTTTTTTTTTTGTTTAAAAAAATGAAACTGAGATAAACCGTGCAAGTCTTCCTTCTGAATCAGTAGAATTCATATCTGAAAGAGGCTGACAATAAGTTCTTCCAAATTGCTCTTTGTTTCCTGTTAGAGTGTTCAGAAAATGTCTGCATCGAGTAAATAGCTCTACGAACGAATGGCTCCGGATCGACTTGGAAACTGAAGAATTTGTACACGTTTATACGTTTTTGTCACCACGTTTGTGGAAAATCTTTAGGTTGAATAGTTAGTACCTGTGACTCGATTGTGAAATAGTCTCTCTCTTCCAAAAAATATGTTTTTTTTACCGACGCACGAAGAAAATATTTTTGTTGCGAATGAACCAGGGAGTGCGGAATTTCCCATACTTAGATCATAATTCTTGATACCTGCTTTCCACATAAAAAGGGAATCTTTTGTTACAATAGAACAGAGTGTTTGGATCATTCAAGAATCCGAGTCTATTTGCTTATACAAGAAGATATCATTGGAACTTCGATGAAATGGTTTTCACGTGATTCCTGCCAATGTCTCGATCATGGAATATCATTGAAATAGGCATCCGGTTATCAATGATTTCCTCGATTATTTCTAGTATAGAATGAGTCAATATCCACTCTGGTATCTTTTGAACAAAATGGTAATGTTGTTCCTCCATTGATTAAAGAAATTCCCCGTTTCTTTGGAAGTATCCTGACATGCCAATAATGAAGGGTTTCAATTTATTCAAATGAACGTTTGAACACCTATTGATTCTAACACTGTTGGGAGTTGATCATTCGGACCTTTTTTTCAATTCACGGATGTGGATCTCGGCCCTATGACTGGGATATTTCCCGATACTCAAAAAAGAAAAGGGAAGTGACTTGGCACAAAAGGGAAGTGACTTGACAAAAAGGGAAGTGACTTGGACAAACGAACGAAGTGCCTTGGTACAAAAAGAAACGAAGTGACATTAGACAAATTTTTGTTTGTCGATAGCCTCGTACGCAATCAATCGAATATTGATTAAAGACTAACCGTCGAACACTACTTTGAAAACGGTCTTCTGTTAAAACGATGTTCCAAATGTTCCTGGAAATTCTTGGCTCCTCATTGGCCCATTGTATCTATATACATCATGATCCCGATCTGGATCTCTCGTTCGAGAAAAAGAGGATCACCCATTTCTTCTGACTCTTTTTCAAATTCGATAAATGTTGGTTATCGTATATTTCATTTATTATATTATTCAAGTATCATTTCCTATTTGATCCCTTTGAATTCCATATCGAAGTTGCGATCGGATTCTATTCATACAAGAATCTATTAGATACCTTTCTTATGTACCCATAGGTGCTAGATTGGATTAATCAGATTTTTCGGATCATCTATCTTGATGCTGCCTCCATTTTTTTTTGCTAGGCAAATACCGCTGTTTTTAGTTTTGGATCTTCCGAATCATTCCGCAGTAGATCCGGACCGATTTTTTCTGATCCTTCGATAAAAAGATTCATTCTCTGCATAAAAAAAGGAGGTAAGAACCATCAAGATTTTCTTTTTCTGATTCATCTCTGAGTTGAATACCTCATTCAAGAATTTTTTTTGAATCCCACCGTAGGAATCATAGAAAAGGCAATCCCCTATGATACACCCAGATTCCGGCTCGGTTTATTGATAGAGTGATAGATCTCCATTCGGACATCTCTCTTCTGATTCAAAATCCGTGGTGTAACGTGTAATCCCCTTTTGTTCCGGTCATGGAATAGATAATAAAATCAAACAATGATTTTTGTTCAAGAATGAAATCTTAATTGGAACTGTCAATCCGGTTCATCCTTCGAACCATACACCTCCCGGATCTATGAAAATATGATGACTTGAGACGGTATTTGTAAAATACATATTATCTTGAATAATAGTCACCATTGTCTTATTTTCCAATCGCCTGGAAGGGGGACAAAGAAACTCTTGTTTTTTCTTCCGTCAAAATTCTGAGCTCTAGTGGACCTCTCTAGATATCGAACCCAGATGAAGTTCTGACCATCTGTCATAGAAAAACGAATTGACTCTTGTAGGATTCCAAGACATCTTCGATTTCTTCCGTTTCTTCCGGTAACAGATGATTATTCATCTGCTTCTCACGTTCCGTGAAGAGCCGGGACATTTGAGAGCTCCAAAAAGGCATGCGGAACGATCTGATTCCTATCTTCTGTTCGTTCCAGTTTTGAAGAAAGGAGGATCCCAAAGAATCGATCTTTTTTTAGTTGCTGAATGTCGGTTTGATCGATTCAATGTGGGAATATTCTGAATCTCATTTCTAATGAATCCGAATGCTCTATGATGATCATAAGATCCTTTTCATGGCTGAATCCCTTACTTGACCGCAAAATGATCTTGTTGGATCATATTGAATCTTTGAACAATACATTCCGGTACCTTGCTAAAAAACCGATCTTTTTTACCACCCCGACTTGTCTAACCATCAAATTCTCTCTCGATAGCGTTCCTCAAACTCCTATTCGTGGCTGATTCTTTCCCCCCCACGAAGAAGAGATCTTGCGATTGCCACATATGACATTGAAACACAATTTTGCAAAGCAAACCCCACTGTTTCTCGAGAAAGAGTGAAACAGCTCCAATATTCCATTTGATTGAATAGTTGCCTCAGCTCCTTTGTTTGTTTGAAGACACCCTCCCTTCATTGGTCTTTTTTTCACGAAAACAGACATGAGTAACAAACAATCTTCCCTACGAGTGCGAAAGCTGTCCCCAATTCAAGTTGATTATGTTTCGCTTCTTCCTCGGAGAAAGACGATCAAACAATCCCAATCATTGGTCCTTGCTGATCGTATCATCCGTAAGGATAACAAAGAACTCCAATATTCGCTATCTTTCTCTTTGAATGAGATCTTAATTCCAGCTACGGTTTCATTAGATATCTTACACTAGAATCCCTCTTTTTTCCGATCCGGTTCCTCCACCACCAGCGAACTCCGGTTAAGATTCAGGCATGAACACTTTTTTATTTATTGGGAGACCCGTACTCTCTTTCGGATCCATGAACAACTCTCAGAAATCTTTTCCCTTTTGAAGATACAGGAACGAAACAATCAACCTATTGATATGGGAAAGCCGAAAAGATCTTCCAATGTCTCCACCCATTTCTCGGTCCATGGAATTCAAGTATAAGGAAGAAGCGCCATCAAATAGAATTTTTTCTTTCGACCATCTTTTTCGATTGTTATACGAGATATAATGAACTCGCTACTACAGCCAGTACTACACTTTGATTACACCTTTGATCATGAATATCGATTTGCTTGTTGACCTGCGAATCACGTGAACGTAGGGTACTCCAAATTCGGGGTCCCAAAAATTTCATAAAGCGTTCCTTGATGGAAAAACTGTTTTGATCCACAATCTAAGAAATAGTGATAACTTGATCTCTCTCAATATCTCTCTCAATTCGCCGATCCTAATTTTGAATTGATGGTCGTCCCATAAATCCCTCCTAAAGATTTTTTATTCACTAAAGATTTTATTTCAATTGGAATTTGGTTTATTTATCCATTACGATATACTTATTTATACGATATCTTATTTACGATATACTTATTTATACTATATACTTACTATACATTTTACGATTACTATTTATAAATACATATACTTATATACATATACTTATTTCCGATATACTTATTTTAACGATATCCTTATTTACGATATACTTAGTTACGCCTATACTTATTTATACAGTTACGATATACTTATTTATACGATATACTTATTTTACGATCTACTTTTATTTACAGATATCTTATTTATACTATCTACTTATTTAACGATATATATTACGATATACTTATTTACGTATCTATTTATCCGATATACTATTTAACGTATTATTTTTACGATATTACGAGGATCTCTGTTAGACATCCAGGCTAAGGGTTAAAGCGCCGGCAACTCATAATTGGCAAATCTTAGGTTCAATTCTGCTGGATCCACCATGGGAACGTTTCAATAGTCATTGGATTGTGCTCTGTATCAATGGATCTCATCATCCATACATAACGAATTGGTATGTTATATTCATACCATAACATATGAACAGTACGAACGAGAATTCTATCGATACTGGCAACTCATAGGAGAAAATGGATTTTATTGATGGAATGCAAAGATGCATATTTACAGAAAAAAGTATTCGTTATTGGGGACAATCAATATCTTCTAATGTCGATCTGATCCACTAGGACAGAAATAACGCATTGGGGTCCGGACTCTTCTTTGGTGTCAAGGTAATAGCTATGATAGTCATCGACTCCCGGGAAAGTGTAAGAATACTGGGACCTATTATTGGACATACACTGCATTACAACGTATGATCACTACGCTTGCAAATCAACCTGGTATTCTATTCCCCTCTATAGAGCAAAGAACCTTAAAGCAAATACTTATAACACTGCGTAACATTTAATACAAACTTCTAACCCCGAGCCACGCCAATGGAGCCGTACACTCAGTGAATCCAATCCACGAAATAATTTGATCTATGGACAGCATCGTTGTAGTAAGGTCGTAATGCCAAGGAATCATTACCCGCACGTGCTAGAGGGTGAGGTCATAACGTCTATACCGTAAAAACGATTTTCGACGGAATGAAAAAGACATATCTGGTAGAATCGTAACCATAGAATACTACCCCTCATCGAAATGCAACATTTGTCTCATACACTTCTGGGGATGGTGAGAAGGATATATTTTAATCCCAGAGGGGCTATAATTGGAGATACCATTGTTTTTCTGTTACAGAAGTTCCTATATCAATGGGAAATGCCCTACCTTTGATGCGGGTTTGAACTAGTGATTTACGTAATTTGAAGTAACCAATTAGGTTTACGACAAACCTAGAATCGATCGACTGATCCAATTTTGAAGTACCCTCTCTACGGGATATACCTCATATGCATAAACTCTGTTGAGTACGGCAGCAAGTTGATTGAGTTCAGTATGTCCTCATAGAAAATTACTTGACTCTAGAGATGGGTAATATGGAGAAGACAAATTGTTTGAAGCACACGCACATAACCGGAAGCTCCCATTGTTTCAAAGAGAGGATGACGTGTTTTTCACATTTATTTGATGGTCAGGAGGCGAATTGAAAAGCTACGCCAGTGGTAATTAAGATCCCCCCGGGGAAAAAAGAGAGATGTCCTCCTACGTTACCAACCCTTAATAATGTGGGAAGTATCGACGTATTTCTAGAGTCATTCGGTCTGACTGCTACATGACGAACATAAGCCAGATGCGGAACGGGGCGACCTAGTATGTAGGAAGATCATAACATGAGTGATTTCAGCAGATTTGTATTCCTATATATCCCACTCATGTGGTACTTCATCCTACTATTTATATAAGATCCTCTGGTCTAGATATCACAATATCTAGAAAGCCGTATGCTTTGGAAGAAGCTTGTACAGTTGGGAAGGGTTTTATTGATAAAAAGAAGATCTACTTCAACCGATATGCCCTTAGGCGACGGCCAACATACATAGAAACACACTTGGAAAGATTTGACAATTGCTAGACAGCATGTGCTGTAGCGAAACTGATTTGCAAAAGATGGTAAATCGGGCCACATTAATATTCCATCTGGGGGAGGTCCGTTTGATATCCAAAAACTGCTTAGCACATCGGACAATTGGGTAATGTTGGGGAACCAAAAAAGTTTGGGTAGAGCCGGATCTAGTGTTGGCTAGGTAAGCGTCCTGTAGTAGAGGAGTAGTTATGAACCCCTGTAGACCAGCCCCATGGGGGCGGTGAGGGGCGAAGCCCATCGGTAGAAAAAAACCACAACCCTTGGGGTATCCGCGCTTGGAAGAAGAAGTAGGAAAAGGAAAAAATACTAGTGATAGTTTTATTCTTCGTCGCGTAAATAAGAATATTGAAAATAAATTTTTGAATTTGAAAAAATGTGATGGGTCGAACGACGTGGAAATTGAACCCGCGCATGTGATTCCCACGCCGCCTTGATCCACTGGCTCCATCCGCCCCCTTTTCTCGCTAAAGGATTTTATCTTTTTTTCCATTCATCATTATTGTAATTTAGTCTTACCATCCATACTTACTTCGATCGAGATATTGTACATAGAAGCCAATCTTGAAAACTAAAAAATGTAAAAAAAAAGGGTAGTACACTGTACATGACACGTCCTAACAAAAACCCTTTTTGTAGCTAACCATTTATCGGAAAAATGGAAAAACTCCATGGAGGGAGGAAAAGAAATAATAGTAACTTGGTCGCGGGCATCTACCATTATACCCACAATGATTGGCCATACAATCGCTAGTCATAAATGGAAGGAACATTTACCTATTTATATAACAGATCGTATGGTAGGTCACAAATTGGGAGAATTCGCGCCTACTTTTACTTTTGCGAGACATGCAGAAACTATAATAATCTCGTCGTTAAGTAATTTACGTTCATTTTTTTAAAAAAACATTTTTAATATTAAATAAATAAAACAATAAAAAAACATACCCTCTTAATATTAAAATATAAAAAATATAAAATATAAATTAAATATAAAAAAAATTGAAATTGAAAAATAATTTTTTTTGTGAAAAAAAAATAAGTATCCAAACAGTGTTATCACATTTAGTGGGGGATAGGAATAACCTTATGATAGAACTCGAGTCGGGTAAAGAAGTAAAATTTTTAGCTCAACATATATGTAGTATGTCTGTTTTCAAAGCGCGAAGAGTAATTGATCAGATTCGCGGACGTTTCCTATGAAAACACTTATGATACTGGGAACTCCATGCCTTATCGAGCATCTTATAATCCATTTTAAAATTGGTTTATTCGCAGCAGCAATTGCTATCATCATATGGGTTTGAACAAGCTGATTCATTCATTAGTGAAGCCAAGTTTAAGAGAGTACCAATGTGAAAAATTAAGACCTCGACTCTGAGGACTAGTTATCCGATAAAAAGACCTACTTGTCATATCACATTGTATTAAAAGGATAAATCAAATTATTTTTAGATGAATCTCTATTAGATTCATTCATAGTAACATAGTAAAATAACATATATGGATGGAAAGAAAATATAATAGGACAATATGGACACAAATAAAATCCACTTGGTTTTCGACTTGGTACAACCACCGTCATCATTCCTTTTGGTTCGCACACCAAAAACATTTAGTCTGTGGGTTTACAGGAGATGAAAAAATACGGAATTGTAATCAAAACTTGTACAAAAAACATAGAGAATATCCTCGGTTTCGAAGGAATCGCTCGTTAGAATTAAAAAAAAGAATTGATTTGAGTCCAGTCATAATCCTATATTGGATTTCCAAATTTATTAATAGGGGCCAAACACGAGGAATCGAAAATTTACAATGAATGTACAAAAAGATTTAATTCTGTGAACCGAAGACTCAACATTGCTATCACAAGAATGTTGAAAACCTTATGGGCAACCTACTATTCTTTCGGAATAATATCTTACAATTAAAAAATAGGTTTCGTTTCGAAAGGCAATGAAAAGGGGCTATTGACTTATCTGCACAACGGATACAAAGGAATGCCAGTAACAAATTGCAGGGCGGATTGACGGAAAAGAAATTTGCACGTGTCGAATGGACATCAGATGAGGTCAGGGTTCCCCTACAAACAATTCGCGCTAAAATTGATCATTGTTCCTAACATTCGAACTATCTATGATTATTGAGGCCCAAATCAAAAATTTGGATATTTGTGGACGAGGAATAATGACCTTATTTATCTTGCCATTCCCTGGCCAGTGATAGAACAAAATAGCAAAACTGTTTCATTCTTTTTCCTTTAAATCAAACAAAAATGGCAATTCTAATTCTAAAGGTTGAATAAAAATTCGATGACCTTTGTTGATTGCTATGCTTAGTGTGTGACTCGTTAATTTTTCTTAGAGTTTGAATTGGAATAAAACAAAATAGACTAAACCCTACTTAAACTTAATACTATATAAAATAAATAAAAACCCAATAAAAACAAAATAAAACTATACCAACGTAGTGCTTCGTATTTGTCGATATCCCAAGACAGCGTCACTATATGAATGATGGATCAATCATATAGTTTGCAGCAACTGCAACTTAAACTTCTTTTTCCATAAAAAATCTGATTAGGGGTGTGAAACCAAAATAAAGGGATGTTGATAAATGGAAGGATGATAGAAGAGAGAACACAAATCTCAATGATATATATTCCAATATGTATGGCCTATGAATTACCTCATAAAGGCATGTGATCAAGCATCAATACTGATGAATATAAATAATATAAAGAGCTCGGGTTAATAAACCTAAGGAGATTGACTCGATAAGGAATTTTTGGGAGCTCCATGCCGAGTCAGGCCTAACCATTAATGAGAAGCTATGGGAACGACTGAACCTTGACTGCATGGATTTCTACTGAAAACGATCCGAATAATTCCATTGGTGGGATGCGGAACGAACCGATAAAAAATTATTTATTCTGAAAGTCAATGGTTTGACCTAGAATAAAACCGTAAAAGTCAATATTCGCCCGCGAAAACCTTTATTTTATTGAGATTACATTACAATATTTTGGCATCATTTGATAAGGTTAAAAATAAGGATCAAGGATCGTTGATAAAATAAAAAAGCATTCTCTATATTTATCAAAAAGCATTATCTCTATTTAATCTAATCTATAATTTATACTATAATATGCAATAACAAAATTATTTCGCTATATATTCCTGTATATACTCTTTCCTGTAGAACAAAACAAAATTCATAGTCCTAAATGTCTTAGTGTTATTAGTTGTTTTAATTAATACATGCGTATCTGTAATATTATTAATCCTTTCATTCGCTAGGAGCAGATGAGAAGAAACCTCATGTCCGGTTCTTAGTAGGATGGAATATAAGAAAACGACCATCAACTATAACCCCAAAGAACCCAGATTTCGTAAACAACATTAGTAGGATAATGAAGGAATATCTTGTCGGAATTCACCTCGTTTTGTTTCGGCAGATACGCTCTTTCAGCACTTGAACCCGCACTTAGGATCACGCTAGACAAATCGAAGCGTGGCGAAGAGCAAATGACACGCATGGCGCGTCGGGGTGGAAAAAATATGGTTACTTATATTTCCCGACAAACCTGTTACAGTAACGACCTGCGGAACACGTATGGGTTCGGGGAAGGTCTCCCCGAATATTGGTATCCTTGTTAACCCGGCGAATACCTTTATGAATGGGCGGAGTATCAGAAGCTGTAGCCAAGCGCTATTTCCCTAGCTGCGTCCAAAATGCCTATACTAACTCAATTTGTCCCGGATAGGTATGTAAACTAACCAGTGTATTGAGGATGAAACAACAACGGCAAGTTATTTATTTTTTCCTGACAGAGAATATCTTTTTTTCCTTCATCCTTTGCATGGTACCATAACGGATTCCACTAAATGATATGAGTCAACCTCAGAACCCCTTTTGAATGTAGGCGGATACGCGGAGCGCGAGAATTGATGTGGTATTCGACTCATAGGAGCTGTACTCATCGATATGCTCATATTGGTGACGTTATGTTGCTGTATCAAAGAAGCAGTGTCCTAATATGCCACTATACAGATCGGAAATAATTAGAGCTGTAATTGTACGTACTTGTAAGAACTCAAACTTGACAACGTAATGAATAATACGATATGATGACAACTGCTGTCGGTTGTCATTGTCAGAGTAAAATCCAGAAGGAACTCGAGTTTTTGGTGCGATCGCTCGGAATTGAGACGTTGAATTTTACTAAAATAGTTTTCATTGGCTCCCGAGGTATTAAAAATACTATTTACTAGATGGGACTAGATATATCAGAACATCTAAAATAGATCCAAATTTAGTAAATCAAATTTATTAATTAGTAGATTGTGTCGCACGCATATACTTTTAATATACTATTGTATAAAAAAAAAAAAAAAAGAAAGCAAATAAACAACACAAACAGGAACCATTTTGAATAATCCAAAATTTGGAGACCAATAATATAGTTCGTCAGGGAAGGACACTATTGCCGATTATATACTTCTATAGAATCGACATGAAGTAAAAAGGACGGTTCGAATAGCTCTACTATATCACCGAAAATATTGTGAAATACTTCTACTAGAAGGGTTTATATTTGAAACGTTCGGAAACATCAGGAGGTAACAAATATTTCTTGGTTTCCACTCTGCGACATAGAAAGACTAGGAAAGAATACACAGAACTATTTTTAACACGTACAGCCGACCCGTTTTACGAATTTTTCCGACTATCAACAATTCCTAAGATTTTAAGGTGTAATAGGATTGTACTTCTTGTCTACTTCCCGATGTATATGACAGATCGAAAGCCGACGAGAAAAAATTGGAGGCCGAACTTTTGTTATATATATGGTGTATCCTCCTCCTCTGGTAATCCTAATTTTCTCTCTAACTTCCTATTTGTGAAATAGAGAGGAAAAGTTAGTTGATAATAACTCTTCCTCCATTAGTTGATACTTCAAGTAATGTGTACCTTGAATGAAAGAACAAAAATTTATGGTCAGAAGGTTTAATTACTGAATCACTTCCCACGGTATGTTTCGGGTCGCCTAGATAATAAGATGTAATTCAGGTTGTTTCGGGAAGGATCCGTCGCAGGTTTTCTACGGATACTACCTGGGATAGAGTCAAATTGAAGGTAATTGTTATGATCAAACCAGGGACTTATAGTTATATACTATCGCAAAACGATTCCGATGATTAGGTGTTTTTAAAAGCATTCTTTCATGACGAATACAATTCGAAGTTAAATGACGATACAATTCGAAGTTAAAAAAAAAATCAAGAGACTTATTTTCTATCCAAGGGAATAGAAGTTCACAATTAAGGTAAGGAATAATAAAATCTGAAATAAGGCTTCCTTCGTAAAATTTTTGAAAAATGTCGCTGTCCGTAGGCCGACGAATTATAGTGATTTGTTCCAATCCCGAGACATAAACGAGACAAGGATTCTTTCAAAAAAGAACTTTCCTAAAGAAAAGACAAACATAAAGGTTCTTTCATATGAATGGATATTTCCGTATCTTTTCTTTCCGTATATTTTTCGACTTGATATTTATAAGATGAAAAATTACAAAAAGCTATACCAAGATCGGTTCACGTAGGATGGGGCTATGGGTTTCACGTAAGAATGGACGTAGAATACAAAAGGAATTATCCCGTTCAAGCAGTTTTTCAACAATATACCATTTTAACTGTATCAGATGTCAGGTCGTGTGGTTTCTTGGCCTCTTCTGGTACTGAATTCCGATCAACTGGACAACGAAATGGACAGCCCTATGCTGCTCAAGCGGCGGCATTTAATGCTATCGTACAGTCTTTAATCGGGTATGCACTAGTCTAAATTTATTATAAGTCCTCGGTTCTCGGAAGAGATGACAGGCATTTACGGATCCATTTCGCGAGTGTTATACTATTAAGTTTCGTACTGATGTAACACCTATGCCACATAATGGATGTCTAACCCCCTAAAAAAAGACTTGTGTAGAAATATAAAAAAACAGATCAAGAGAAATAAATGATTCAATGAATCTGATCAATAAAGTATTAGTCTAGTATGTTCGAGCGGAAGTAGCAGGCTCCACTCGAACACTACATGTGATGTGGTTGAATCGAAGTGACAGTAAACGGTCTTTATTATGGGGTTTCGTTCGAGTCCCCGCTTATGAAAGGTGCAAGCTGATACTATAGTATTGCCATTCGAAGGGCTACTTGATGAAATAGAAAGAACATTTATCACACTTGCAAACACTTAGAACGTGCCGCATGAATTTCTACGATAAAGGTATTGAGACGTTAACATGAAATTTTACTAAATTTGAAAGAAATTGTATTGAGAAGTAATATTATGGAGCTTAGAGACGCAGCCTTTGCGCCAGGGGCCCTAATACGTAACCGCTCCCGATTTCATCTCACCACCTTTCCGTGGAAATATTTTGACACACACAACATATAGCTACCTGACGGAACCATTGACTTTGGTGTATTGGATTACAAATCAAGCGGATCGTGGATTCGTACGTCCGAAACCACAACTAACTCTAAAAATGAAGTATCCTATAGATCTGTATCTATGCCTGTTCGAATGCTAATCATAGTTTCTTCTTATGGGATGGGAATGAAAACAAGAGATACTTTTTCTATAAATATGGACGAATGGAAGTTTAACTCTCAGGAAGCACTTTATAGCTCTCGTAGTAATTGATTTATTTTATTCTTTTCTACTGCGATGGAGGGACCTTATTTCAAAGAAAATAAAACGGTTTACTCTTACCCATTTGCCTTTCAAGATAGATTAACCATCTAAAGAAAAACAACAAAGAAATTCCATTGAAATGTATTTTATTGACCAATGCGAATTACCTTCCAGCCTATAATTGTCTCAAGGTCCATATACACACATATTGGCCCTTTGATAAGAGTCAAGAAGCATCTTATGAAATTGAATATTTTCGCATAGAATTAAAAGAGATATCGGACACTCTACACAAAAGCATTTCGCAATTACTGATTTACCTAAGAATCAATTTTAATTTTAAATCCATTATAATTATTTCATCTTCTTTTTTCTATAAATGAAAGAAAATTTATAAAGGAAACGAAGAAATTTGTTTTTAATCTTTTTGGCACATCCGTATTTTCCGTGGAAGGATCATAATAAAATTAATGTATCTAAGATAGTGACTTGAGTCACTATTCTTAGCTACATTATCATGGTATTTCACGTTGATCAATTTAAAAAAGACCTAAAGTTAGCGATTTATCAATAGGTAATGTTGCTCCAATACCTACAAAGAGCTACTCGCGGTACCGATCAAAAAGACTGTTGTAGCTACTGGACGGCGAAATGGATATTGAAACATAGACCCAAGTACTCCACTAGGATTGATGCACGGAAATGGGCGGGATATCTCATTTGGTAGAGCAGGACTGAAAATCCTCGTGTCACCATTCAATCTTGTTTTGTTCCTGACACGGTATAATAATGTATCGGATAGATATTCATACAAATGTAATATCCGAGGAGATCGGGCGTTAAGAGTCCAGAGCATGATCCGTAGTTACTCATCTAGATGTTACATATTTACTCATCTAGAGTATATATATATATATACCTCCTTTTGGGGGGTTGGTAAAAATAGATGGATGGATGGTATGGTAAGAACAAAGTGAGATTATGCTCCCGTCCTCTTTTTCCTTTCTTGTTTCTTCCATACTGGCTTTCTCTCATTCAAAAGAATATTAAGTCTTCATCTATATTCAAAATAAAATAAATAAGTAACAAAAAAAACTTA
>PYDT01001415.1:0-20984 GCA_004837865.1 Musa balbisiana
TGATTTTGACTAATATTTTTTTGATTTTGATTTTGACTAATTTTTTTTGATTGTTGACTAATTTTTTTTTTGATTTTGATTTTGACTAATATTGTTTTGATTTTGATTTTGCCTAGTTTTTTTGATTTTGATTGTGACTAATATTTTTTTCATTTTGATTTTTACTAAATATCATTGTTCATTTTGCATTTTGACTAATTCATTTTCATATAATATTAGAAAGAAGTAATTTGATTGTATGCTCCACGGTTTAATCTTATATGCATCACAAGGTAACCCAAATGCTGGAAGAAACCGGTTCTGATTTGATATGGTAGAATACTTTCGATTCTTCCATTCCAATCAAAAAATTTTTTGTGATGAGTCTTAGTCTTAGTATTTTTATAAATTTCGGTACGTTACATTCGGTCCATCCTCAATATCACTATGTTCTCACATATCACGATTGTTCTCATTATCACTATTGTTCCTCAAATAGCACTATTGTTTCTAGGCAAAAATGAAGATTCTATATCAAATATTTTCTATCCAGATTTTTATGGGTATCAATAAAATAGCCTTTTTTTAGGTAACCATCAATAGTCATATTTAGCAATCTAAACTATTCGGGTTCAGTGTGTATGAGTCCTTACTATCCCCATAATTATAATTCATGTGATAAAATATCATATCTGTATTTTTTTTTATTTTTTTCTTTCGACCTCGTCGATAACTCCACCTGCATAAAATTTTCATTCAGCGTCATGATTAATCGGTCGTTTTCTTTTTTATATGAATACAATTTCATTGATTCTTTAGTTTGAATATACACGTTGATTGGACTCTATTTCGGCCAGTTTTTCGGTACTAATCGAGACATTTGCTCCGAGAAAAATTATATTGTAATACCCTTTACATTTTTCCATTTATTATTCAGACTTTATTACTTTTCTTATGCCGTGATTTGGAATCAAATATTCCATCGTGTCATACATATACTTTATCTTGTCTTTAATAAAAGGATAGGTCCCGTGTAGCGTGATATTGAAGTACCAGATCTCAGGTATGGTTGTTAAATTGGGCTTGTACCAATTTGTAAAATACTATGCTTGGGACAAGGAAATAAGTCGTGATAGTGTTTAAATCATTTCTAATATTAGGATTAGCAAAGGACTTTTTTTATAGTCGAAATAAAGATTCCTTGTAGCTTAATCTGTTTCATCAATTCCTTCTTGATTTCTTTCATCGTTTAAATGGATTCATTGATCATTGTTTTTTTAAAAGGTTGTTGCATTAACCTTAGAAATGGTACATACCTGCAGACTATCTATGTATATTTTTTCAATGACGATTTCATAAATAATGTGATTTGCGTATTAATCGGGTTATTTTTGCCTTTGAAGGTATCTGCCAATAGTTTTTTGTAATTCCCGTCTTTTATCTGATCGCTGAACTATCTTCTTGTCTTTTGTGAGTCTTCTATTTGATTCCTTATTGTGATTGTCTTATCAGCAAGATCTTTCATTTTTTTTTCTATATAGTAAAGTAATTTGTCCAATTCATAGGATCGCATTTGAATGGTCGATTCGTGATAACTGATTATTTTTTTTTGAATCTTTTGCAAATTTTATTTGGTTCATGTACTTTTCCCCTCCTCAATTCAAGAAAGAAAAAATTTGGTTGCACTTTTTCAAGTTTCTCATTATCGTTTTTAGAACTATAACTGTTCGTTTAGACTAGAACTATTCGTTTTAGAACTAGAACTATTCGTTTTTAGAACTCGTTTAGAACTCGTTTTTAGAACTCGAACTATTTTGATTGACCCATCTTGTTTTTCTCTTTTGAAACTTTAGAGAGTTCTTTTTACTTTCAATTATTTTTGAGTTTCCTTATATTATGGGTTAAAAAAAGAAGGTGTTTCGGAGAACCAAAAGGGAGTTCCGTTTCCATTCCCCAAACTGTTAAAACACTAAAGTTTCTTTTTTTTTTCCTTTTTTTTTCATTGGATCTCCATGATGATCGTAATTTTATCTTCGCCAAGGTGTTTTAAACGAAAGGAAATAAATCTTATCTGAATACCATCTGTTAACCATCTTTGGGAAATTCTGTTGCTGATAATGGCACCACCATTATATTTGCATTAACATGTAATTTCTCTATCCATTCCTTCAATCCCTCTACCACTCGGGGAATTGTAATAATAACATACGTCCAATAGTGTTAGCTATTATCAATGAAGGCAATACAATGTTTTTTCTAAAACAAGATTTGGGTTATCAGCATCAAACCTCTTATTGCTTGAGCAACATAAATGCTAATCCCAAATTTCTGTTATTGTTTATCCTTTCCCAGCTCCTCTTTTTTTTTTTTTCTCCTCGTCTTTTTTTTGTTCCGCAGTGTTTGTCCTCTTCCTCTTCCGCCCTCAAGTCGAAGTTTTCGGATTCTGGTTTCCCCCCCACGAATTCCTAAAAATAATATTAATATTATTCGATATCTATATCATCACCAAAAGAAAAAAAAGAATCTATCAAAAAAGAAAAAAAAAAAGACTTGTCTATTCCGATCCAAAAAAGCCGGGGAATGAACATTTGTTTTTTGAAATATTTCCCAAATAACGTTTTTACGTCCTTTGATGCACGCATGTATCCTTGGATTATACCCCGATTAAAATTCTGTTTGTTCGAATAATAGCGTATCAAATGCCACCTCGTCTGCTTCTTGCTTGATCAATATTATCAGTATCGGTATCCGGATCCGATTTTATCAGTATAGATCACCACCCGTTTTCGCTTTTCTTTGCACTAATTCATAATCTGCCTTCTGTTCTTCTCCAGTTTCTTTTCTTGATCCAGTCCGTCTAATTCATCGTCCAATTGTAGACCGTCCGAGAACCTTTTTACTGATATCTTCTATTCCAATGGATTTTTTTTCAGTTGTTGTTTGATCATTTGGATTGTTTGTAATTTGTCGACTACCAATCTCAACGAGGTGCTTTACTTTCTGCATTCATTCTTCTTTGCTTCTTCCAATAAAATAAAGAAGATTCATCGATTGACGTTAAGAAATTAACAATTATTAATATTATTTCTCATCAAGCGGATTCTTTTCATGTTCAATTCTCGAGAATTTTTAGAAATTAAAAGGGAAAGAGCCATGAATCTTATTTATCCAACGTTTCTATGGAATCTACCTCTTCTTCTTCTGTAGAAAGTATTAAATCATTTTAGAAGTAATTTAATCATTTGGTGTGCACTAATTAACTCATTTTCTGATGTAATGTGAATAGAATTTTTTTATTGTTTTCACGATACGGTCCGTTCAAAAAGATCATACGCTTTTGCAATATCTTGCTCATTCTCATCGTTGCATAATCTGGTCCTTTTTCAAGTCGTTCTAGAGCAGAGATCCTTTCTTCTTCTTCTTCTCTTCTTCTTCGTCTCCTAGAGTTTGTTTCGCTTATCATTCTTGCTCAGTTGTATTTTTTTTGCTCATTGGTAGAAACGCCAATAATCAATATAGGTCTTCATGGGAAACATTTTTTCTGTCATGGACACCGTCACATTTGCTTTCTATCATTTTCCCGAAAAAGTTGATACACTAGGCGGAATATGTCAAAGATATATTTGTTTTTTTCCATCCCTTGAACACGTATAAAAAAAATCTTGTGGACTTTCATTTTGTACACTATTCAAATCGATTATTTTTTATATATCGCAATGGACGCTTCCACCGCGTGATAATCGAAAAGAAAGTTACAATTAGGTTTTTCCAAAGTCAAATCAGAAAAAAGTCTTTTCATTTTTTCTCTTCTTCATTCTTCCCAATTCCCAATTATCCTTGATGGTATCACGAATAGAATCTTCGTAAACTGGGCTATCTTTATCGCATGTGTCTTTAAGTGAAAGTGGAATTCAAATGCTTTGTTTTTTCCTTTCCTTCACTCGATCTCTTCCGTTTCATCTATGTTGTCCGATCCTCCTTTTCTTCGAATACAGGGAATGGTCTTGTTTCGGTGGATCCCTCTTGTTCCTGTTTAGGTCCGCCTATCCTTTCGGAAGTTGTTTCGACATCGCTTTCTCCCACTTTCTACATCGCTTTCTTCCTCACTTTCTACATCCGCTTTCTTCTCCTTTCTCCCCTTTCTTCCTTTTGCTTACTTTTCTGACTTTTCTGACTTTTCTGAGGTTTCTTTCCGTTTTTTCTTAGGACATAGGCGACGGCCATGCTGCTCAAGTAGAACACGGTGATAAATAAGAGAATACTAAAAATTCGAGCCATAGAATTTCTCAATTCTGACACAATGTACCTATTATCTTTAGCAAGGGGGGGGGGTTTACCTTTCGATTTAGACGAATAGAATGATTTTGCCGTATCCATAATAATACTCAATCCAACCCATTTATGAAGAAAATGTAACCAATTAACCAACCAATAAAACTACTTGTTACGAATAACAGCATTGTTGTTGCATCGAACATATAAATGTGACTAATCTGGCTAACGTTAACTTGGTAAAATTAAATGGTAATAATGAAAACTGAGATAATCCAGAATTACACATTTAATGCTGAATTACGCATTGCATTTTCTGGTATATACATAAATTCAAAAAAGTTTTTGTGATTTGTTCCAGAGACAATGACACAAGATATGGGTAGAACTGGACAGTATTGTATGAGGTCTACCCACGTCTAGATTCAGCAGGCGCATAATAGATCGATCTGAAACAGCATGACTGTCCCGATAAAACCAGTTTTTGTTGCTGATACCTCCTTCTCGTTCCTCTTCCTATACCCGAGCTCGAAGAGGAAAGATAAGAGGGCCCTATGGAGAAATGTGGTGCAGAAATCCATAATAGATTCCGACCAAAACGGACCGAATTTATTATCTTCATGCATAAGATATAAATTCCCAGTAGAAAAGATTTAAAAATCATCACAAACCCTTTTTTCTTTTCTATTACAATTTCTTGATTATTATATGATGATTCTTAACTTTCCAGATAGAAAACGGATAGACTATAAATGACACTCTTATGTCAATGACACCAAAGGATCTTTAAAAAAAAAAAAAAAAAAAAAAAAAAAAAATTAAATGGAATGGGGATATAGATGGCATATATGAAATAGAGCCACTTGAGGTTCTCCCCTATGAAATTGAGGCATGGAACGGAGCCACTACGAAGAAGTTCCGGGAGTTACGAAGGAAGCTTCGGACTCATATTGTTCATGGTTGAGACGGGGGTTGAACTCTATGAGGTCGAACCCCGTTGCCCTCAGTATGCTCAGTGGTTAAGCGGTCGGCTGTAACTGCTGTCGTAGGTCGAATCCTACTTGGGAATTTGATTCTCTTAATTAAAGAATGAAAATGGGATTAAAGGGCTCGCTTTGACCGTTAGGAGTAGGTAACCGTTCGCTGTCCTTTTTTTCTATTGCATTCTATCTCATCGTATCACATTCTGTTCTACGTATTGAGATCGCCGTCTACCTCGGCGTAAGATCCCGGATATCCCTTGTAAATCCGCCAATTCAGCATTTCTCGATGATGTACTAGCAGTGCATCAAGATGCAGTCATCGTTTTCCCGTATGGCCCACAATACCGCGAGCAAACATATTATGACGAGACGCCTTTTTGCTATTTCTACTAATACTGTACTTGGCTCTGCTATTCTGCCCCAGCCTGGCTGATGAAGAGTTACGGGGGTAAAACACAAATATGCTGATTCCGGTCTTGGTAATAGTAATGACGAATCTTTCAACGATAATAAAAAAAAAGTAAGGCCATTCCATTTTCGACAAAAGGGAAGGTTGTGGCGAGGAGTTCGAACCCCCGACACCGTGTTTCGTAGCCACGTGCTCTAATCCTCTGAGCTACAGCCCCACCCCGTCTCCACTGGATCTGTTCCCGGGGGGGGGTGGGGAGTACCCTCAAAAGGAACCTTTCCTCCTCCCCATTTCTTCGGGTTAAGAAGATGTGAAAGCGCGTTTCTCTCTATCTATAAGAAAATATAACAGTGCGTTCCGAGGTGTGAATTGAGAGAAGAATGTCCATAATGGGGGTTTGAATAGACACCTTTGCATTTTTTATTTTTATGCTCTTGCATATTTCCCAATATGGAAAAAGTAAAATAGGGGTGTTTAAGCTTTTATCATTCTGGCGCGAGCTATTTTTCCGCAGACCTCCCCTACAGTATCGTCACCGCAGTAGAGTTTTAACCACCAAGTTCGGGATGGATTGATAGTGATTCCTCTACAGACCTGGCACACAGAATATCGAACCAACCATGAACGAAGAAAGGCAGAGAGAAAAGCATATTGGCTAGTGATTGTGATGCCCCATTCTTGACTGGAAGGGACACCAAAGCCTCTGCCCTTCCATCCCTGGATTCAGATAGAGAGGGAGGCAGAGCTTTTGGTTTTTCATGTTGTCAACAGTTGAACAAGAAAATAGATGGCGAGTGCCTGATCGAATTGATCAGTCGTGTAGGAACAAGGTTCAAATCTCTCGGTCTGTTAGGATGCCTCAGCTGCATACATCACTGCACGTCCACTTGACAACCTATCGTAATGATAAACGGCTCGTCTCGCGTGAACTTATCTTGGATTCTCAATACTTCTGTCGCTCCATCCCCGCCGGGACAGAGACCCGCGCTGTCTCGGCTGTGCTAACGGGTCTCTGGTGAAGTCGTAATCAGAGGAGCAACTCATCTGGGGGTGGGCTTGCTACTTAATTCTTTCAGCAGTTATCCGCTTCCCGCACTTGGCTACCCATCGTTGTACCCGTGGGCACGATAATGGTACACCAGAGGTGCGTCTTCCATCCCTCGTACGAGTGAAAGGTCCTCTCAATGCTCTAACGCCCGCACCGGATTGTACCGACTGTCTCACGACGTTCTGACCCAGCTCACGTACCGCTTTAATGTCGAACAGCCCCACCCTTTTGGAACATACTACAGCCCCACTCGTGCGAAAGAGCCGACATCGAGGTGCCACACTTCCCGTCGATGTAAACTCTTGGGGCGATCAGCCTGTTATCCTAGAGTAACTTTTATCCTTTTGAGCGACGGCCCTTCCACTCGGCACCGTCCGGATCTAGGCCGACTTTCGTCCCTGCTCGACGGGTGGGTCTTGCAGTCAAGCTCCCTTCTGCCTTTGCACTCGAGGCCAATCTCCGTTCCGTCCCGAGGAAACCTTTGCACGCCTCCGTTACTTTTGGAGCCTACGCCATGAAACTGGTTACCTGAGACTGTCCCTTGGCCCGTAGGTCTGACACACGTTCTAAATTCTAGCTTCTTCCAGAGTGGTATCTCACTGATGCTCGGGCCCCCCCGGAAGGAGGCCTTCTTCGCCTTCCACCTAAGCTGCGCAGGAAAGGCCCAAAGCCAATCCCAGGGAACAGTAAAGCGTCATAGGGTCTTCTGTCCAGGTGCTGGTAGTCCGCAATCTTCACAGACATTTCTATTTCACCGGACCTCTCTCCGATACTAGTGCCCGATTCGTTTACGCCGTTTCGTTGCGGTTCGGACTTACCCACAAGGATTTCGCTACCTTATGAACCGTTATAGTTCTGCCGCCGTTCCCGGGCTTCGGTCGCCGGCTCCCCGCATCGTCATAAAAAAAACCCCTTCCTGACCTTTCCGGCACTGGGCAGGCGTCAGCCCCCATACAGGGGCTTACGACTTTGCGGAGACCTGTGTTTTTGGTAACAGTCGCCCGGCCGTTCACTGGACCCCCTTTGTGAGGAGGCACCCCTTCCTCCCTAAGTTACGGGGCTATTTTGCCGAGTTCCTTAGAGAGAGTTGTCTCGCGCCCCTAGGTATTCTCTACCTACCCAACCTGTGTCGTGTTTCGGTACAGGTACCCTTTTGTTGAAGTCGTTCGAAAGCTTTTCCTGGGAGTAGGGCATGGTTACTTCCGCGCCGTAGCGCCTGTCCTCACATTGGCTCAGGCCTTTCCTCTACCCCCTTCTTACCCTAAAAGCAAGGTTCACCTTTCGGCCTTGAACCGATAACCATTCCTTCGGCTACCTAGCCTCCTCCGTCCCTCGACCACAGGTATACGGAATATGCACCTGTTTCCCTCGCTACGCCTTTCGCCTGATCTTCGGGCCCTGCCTTCACCCGCGCGTGGACGAACCTCTTTGCGAGGACCGCTTTAGGTTTTCGGGGCATTGGATTCTCACCAAGGTTTGCGTTCTCAGCCGACTTCTCTACTTCCGCTTCGCCACCACCTCCTGCTTGCCGGGTGCTGTCGCTCTAAGGCGGAACGCTCCCCTACCGATGCATTTTTACATCCCCACAGCTTCCAGATTCGCTTTAGCCCCGTTCATATTCCGGCCGCAGAGCGCTCGATCATTGGCTATTACGCACTTCCTTTCAAGGGTGGCTGCTTCTAGGGCAAACCTCTGGCTGCTCTGCCCCCTACCTCCTTTATCACTGAGCGTTCATTTAGGGGCTTAGCTGGTGATCCGGGCCTGTTTCCCTTCTCGACGATGAAGCTTATTATCCCCCATCGTTCCTGGCCGAACCTTGATCCCTCTTATTTTTGGGGTCATATCTAGTATCAGAGTTTGCCTCGATTTGGTACCGCTCTGCGGCCCGCACCGAACATGCTTTAACCCCTAATGGCCAGTCAACTGCTCGCCTCAAACTCATTTCGGGGAGAACCAGCTATCTCTTGGTTCGTATTGGCATTCCCCCCTACCCCCAACTCATGCCTCTGATTTCTTCACATCAGTCGGTTCGGACCCCCACTTAGTTTCACCCAAGCTTCTCCTTGTCATGGATTAGATCACCCAGTTCGGGGTCCATAAGCAGTGACAATCTGCCCTTGAAGACCTCGCTTTCGCTCGCTTCCGGTGGTTCCCTTAACCAAGCCACTGCCTATGAGTCGCCGGCTCTTTCTTCAACAGGCACGCGGTCATAAATACATTCTCCTCCCACTGCTTGGGAGCTCACGGTGTTCCATGTTCTATTTCCCACTCCCCCATGGGGTTCTTTTTCACCTTTCCTCACGGTACTACTACTTCGCTATCGTTCACACCAGATTATTACCTTGCAATGTGGTCCTTGCGATTCCACAACGGGATTCCCCGTTCCCCAGCTAGCTCCTCTGGGTCATAGGTAGCTAGTGATTCTTGCTACTGGACTTTCGCCATCTAGGTTGCAGCATTATTCCAACCGCTTCGCCTAGCATCACGACGCTGTATTGCTCTTCCCACAACCCCCCTTTTTCACGGTTTTGTCTGCTCACCTTTCGCTCGCCGCTACTACGGGAATCCAGCTTTTGCTTTCTTTTCCTCTGTCTACTAGATTTTCAGTTCGCCATGTTGTCTCTTGCCTGCCCATGGATCATCAGCAAGTTCGAAAGGTTGACCATTCGGAATCTCGTCTATGCTTATTTTTCAAACTCCGAGCATTTCGCGCTGCACGGCCCTTCCTCGTCTCTGGGTGCCTAGTTATCCCCGAAGCCTTTTCCTCGTTTGAAACACTCGCCATTTAACTTAAGGCTAGCCATCCTAAAGGTGGCGCTAACTAAAGGTCTTATCAACGTCCATGAATGATAAATCATAATCGAACTGCCGGAATTGGGTGCTATCATAGTATCAGCTAAGTTCACGGGCTGGAGATAAGCGGACTCGCACCGCTACATCCTCCCCATGGTAAACCCCGCCTCTCCGGCCTCCCCGACTATTCTACCATATAGGCCAACTATTAGACAATAATCCCCCCCCCCCGACCACAGCTTACCACTTTCATCGTACCTGTGCTCTCCAAAGATCAACGCTTCTCAAAATCTCAAAGTTGCTGAGTTGTACATCCCCTTCTAAGATTCTTGTGGTTTCCTTCCGAGAATCCAGCTACAGGAAACCAGACGGAGACTCTCCCCCTTTTCCGCCCGACTCTTTGGTCTTAAGAAGCGGTTTTTAAGCGAGGTGATTGCCCTTCCTCCGACCCTTCTGCCCAACGGAGGAGCGGACAGCTAATATGCGTTCCACTTTTTTGCACAGGTCTATGGTCGTCCGTGCCCCTGATGCCGAAGGCGTCCTTGGGGGTGATCTCGTAGTTCCTACGGTGGAGACGATGGGGTCGGTCCCATGGATTTTCCTTCCTTGTGCCACATTTCGCTCAAGGTGTTGAAGGGAGGAGTAGGTGCATCAACGTTCTCAAGGCCAACTTGATCCTCTTCCCATGGCTCGCCAGATGATTGAACCCTAGGAGAGCCGCCGACCCACGACGTCCTGTACGATCCATACTAGATCTGACAACTGCCCCTCCTAACCTCCTCGTCCGTTCTTGGACAGCCCTCCTTTGTCTCAGTAGAGTCTTTCAGTGGCATGTTTCGGTCCTCTATTCCCCATTACTTAGAAGAAAGTGAGCCTCCCGGTTCAGGTACAAGATCTATCATTACCGCCTGACATTATACATCCAACCCTGATCGCAACGACCCCAATTGCCAGAGCGGAGCCTCTACCAACTGAGCTAATCCCCCCGAGCCAGTGGGTATCATGAAGAGTCAGATGCTTCTTCGATTCATTTTCCCTTGCGCAGCTGGGCCATCCTGGACTTTAACCTAGACCTCGCCCGTGAAGTAATCTCGGGGGGGGCACCTACTATCCAACCAATTGATAGATAATCATAGATTCTTTTTTCGGGACGAATTCATCCTTCCCGCACGCAGCATACACTCTCGCCTTTACTGCGCTCTTCAAGTGTGCTTGTTCCCCCTTCTCCCTTACCATGACAGTCCCTTGTTAAATAACTCCGATGGAAGAAAAGAAGCCGTTAAGAGACCCTCCCGGCCCAACCCTAGACACTCTAGACCTTTTTTTCAACCTGCTCCCATTTCGAGTCAAATATAGATAATAGACACAACCGTCCCATTGCACGGACGGGGGGCGCTCGTAGTGACTGAGGGTGTCGCAGACCAAAGTGAGTTATTTATACCAACATTCTTCTTATGGCTAGATCCAATCTCCTGGTCCCTCGGAAAAAGGAACAAGAATTTCACGTTCTTCCTTTCGGAAGGTAAGTTTATGTATCCTATTGATTGGCTGCTTTCTCCGACCTCCGGAAAAGCTGAAAAAAGGCTCGAATGGTACCTCCCTCGTCCCCCAGAAGAAAGGGGCGTCTCGTAGTTTCTTGGGTCTGAGATGCTTTTTGTTAGTGCTCCATTTTCCCGTGTTAGGTGCTCCATTTTTCCCATTGAGGCCGAACCTAAACCTGTGCTCGATAGATATCTGTCCGACACGATAAAGGGATGATGGATTCTCGAGAAAGAGAGCCGTGGTGGGTCCCCCCCGACCCGCCCGGATCCCACGAGTGATATAAAGTTTAGATCTACATTGGTAATCTCACCTATCGCCCACCCCATCTATCCTCCTGAGAAAGTTTGGTTTCAAACTCCGATTCCGAACAGGATGATACGCCATGCAAGTTGCCTTGGATGATCCAACATCTCCGGGTCAGGCCTGATGAAGCACATTGAACTATCCATGTGCGAGAGCCCCACAGCCCAGGCACAACGGCCACTTATCAGGGGCGCGCTCTACCACTGAGCTAATAGCCCGTCGTGTGGGCCTCCCAGTGGGATGCCTGCTATCCAAGCGAGAAAAACCCTCGTCCCTCTCTTTCTTTTTACGGTCCCCATAGTCGCCACACTGAGGGACATGTGACGTAAAAAGGGACCTATCAACTAACTTTTTCCGACCCTAGGATATAAGCTCATGAGCTGGTCTTACTTCACCGTCGAGAAACGAAAAGAAGCTTCCATATCCACGCTTAGCTAGACTATCTCGCTTCTTTGGGTGTGAACATTGTCAAACCAAAACTACCCAACAAGCATAAGCATTAGCTCTCCCTGAAAAGTCGGTTATCCATCCGCACGCTTCGTACGCTACCTTGTTACGACTTCACTCCAGTCACTAGCCCCGCCTTCGGCTCCCCCTCCTTGCGGTTAAGGTAACGACTTCGGGCATGTCCAGCTTCCCATAGTGTGACGGGCGGTTGTGTACAAGGCCCGGAGCCTGGTCACTGCGACCCCGTCTGTTGTGAGAGGCACCCTTCTCCCGAGTTTACGGGGTATTTTGCCGAGTTCCTTGAGAGAGTTGTTCCTCGCCCCCTATATTCTCTACCTACCCACTGTGTCTTTTCGGGTACAGGTAACCCTTTTGTTGAAGGTCTTCGAGCCTTTTCCTGGGAGTATGGCTGGGTTACTTCGCGCCGTAGCGCCTGTACTCGACATTGGCTCGATTCATTCCTCTAACCCCCGTCTTACCCTGAAAAAGAAAGGTCACCTTCGTCCTTGAAACCATAAGCCATCCTATCGGTCGCTAAACCTAGCCCCTCCGTCCCTCGGGACCACAGGGGGTCGTACAGGACTATTCACCTGTTGTCCATCGACTACCCCTTTCGGGTCCTGATCTTAGGCCCCTGACTCACCCTCCTGGACGAACCTTGCGGAGGAACCCTTAGTTTTCGGGTCATTGGGATTCCACCAATGTTTGCGTTACTCCAGATCCGACATTCTCACTTCCGCTGCGTCCCACCCTGCTTGCGCGGGTGCTGATCGCTCTAAGGCGGAACGCTCCCCTACCTGAGCCATTTTTACAATCCCACAGCTTCGGCAGATGCGCTTATTCCCCCTTCACTTCGCGCAAGAGCGCTCGATCAGTAGCTATACGCGCCCTCTTTCAAGGGTGTCTGCTTCTAGTTCAAACCTCCTGTCGTCCTCTGCATACCCCTACCTCCTTTTCCGAGCGGGAAGTCATTAGGGGCCTTAGCTGGTGTCCGCTGTTTCTCCTCCCTCTCGACGATGAGCTTATCCACCGCCCTCGTCTCACTGGCCGACCTTGACCCTCTTATTTTTGGGTCCAATATCTAGTATTCGAGTGTTTGTCCTCGATTTGGTACCGCTGCTCGCGCCCGCACCGAAAAGTGCTTTAACCCCTAGATGTCCAGTCAACTGTGCGCCTCAAACGCTTTCGGGGAGAACCACTAGCTCTGGGTTCGAGTGGCATTTCACCCCGAACCACACTCCTCCCTGATTCTTCAACATCTCGGTTCGACCTCACTAGTTTTCCCCAGCTTCCTCCTGGTCATGGATAGATCACCCATGTTCGGGTCCATAAGCATGACAATCGCCCTATGTAAACCTCGCTTTTTTCGCACGGCTCCGGTGGTTCCCTTAACCAAGCCACTTCCTATGAGGCGCCGGCTCATTCCTTCAACATCATCGCGGTCCGAAAGCACATTCTCCTCCCCACGGCTTGGGAGCTCACGTTTCATGTTCTCTTCAACTCCCCATGGGGGGTCTTGTTCACCTTCCCTCACGGTAACTACTTGCGCTATCGTCACCCAGAGTATTTACCTTGCACGGTGGTCCTTTCTGATTCACCTGGCTTCCACGTGCCCCATCACTCGGGTCAGAAGCGTAAGCTAGTGATGCCCTTCGGCTACTGGACGTTTCTGCCATCTAGGTGGCAGCATTCATCCACCGCTCGCCTAGCAGCACGACGCCTGTCGGTGCTCTCCACCACCCCGTTTTCAACGTTTTAGGCTCTCCCCATTTGCGCTCGCCGCTACTCGCGGGAATCGCTTTTCTTTCGTTTTCCTCTGGCTACTACGATGTTTCAGTTCGCCAGGTTGCTCTTGCCTGCCGCTTGGATTCACGCACTTCGAAAGGTGACCTATTCGGATCTCCGGATCTATTCTTATTTTCAACTCCCTAAGCATTTTCGCTTCGCTTTGCTACCCCTTCCTCGATCCTCTGGTGCTAGGTATCCACCCGTAAGCCTGCCTCGTTTGAACCTCGACCATTAACGTTATGCGATGCCAGCAAACAAGGTGCTCTACATCGAAGGATCTCTCACGTCCATGAATGAGAAATCCTAAAATCGTGAACTTGCCGAATTGGGTGCTATCATATATCAGCTAATCACGAGGCTGATATAAGCGTACTCGAACCGCTTCATCCGCCACATGTAACCACCGTCCTCTCATGCCTCCCGCTAATTCTACCGTAGAGCCAACGATAGACCATAACTCCCCTCCGAACACAGCTTACACCTTTCTCGTACTGTGGCTCTCCAAAGCTCAAACTCTTCTCAAATCGTCAAAGGTTCTGAGTTGGAATCCCATTCCTAAGATTCTTTTGGTTCCGGAGCATCCAGCTTACAGGAAACCGGAACGGAGACTCTCCCCCTTTTTTTTTCCGCCCTACTCGTTGGTCTTAAGAATGCTGGTTTTAAGAACGAGTTGATTGCCCTTCTCCGACCCTTACTACGCCCAACCGACAGCGACAGCTAATGCTTCCACTTATTAACCAGGGTCATGGCGGTCCGTGACCCCTGGACCGACGGCGGCTTGGGTGATCTCGTAGTTTCCTACGGGGTGGAGACGATGGGGTCGTTCCATGATTTGCCTTCCTTTTGCCACAGTTTCGCTCAAGAGGGTTGAAGGGAATAGTGCATCACGCTTATTCGCACGGGCCAACTTGATCCTCTCCCCAGGATCCAGTGAGAACCTAGGAGAGCCGCCGACTCGAACATCGATCGT
The DNA here is from genome assembly GCA_004837865.1 of Musa balbisiana. Taxonomy (NCBI): domain Eukaryota; kingdom Viridiplantae; phylum Streptophyta; class Magnoliopsida; order Zingiberales; family Musaceae; genus Musa; species Musa balbisiana. The sequence continues at coordinate 14,535 of PYDT01001415.1, forward strand.
CCTTTCCTATCCTACTATATCTGACCACCTGCCCATCCTACCTCCTCTACTTTCTTGACAGCCCATCCTTTTGTCTCAGTAGAGTCTTTCAAAGGTGCATTTTCGGTCCTCTTCCCCGTACTTAGAAACAGTGAGCCACCGTTCAGTACCAGATACTCTCATTACCAGCACTGGACAAGTAGACATCCAACCCGAATCGAACGACCCAATGCAAGAGCGAGCTCACCACACTGACTAATCCCCCCCGAGCCAAGTGGAGTATGCAGGACAGAGTCCGATGCTTCTCTATTTCTTTCCTGGCGCGCTGGCCCTCCTGACTTGAACCAGAGCAACCTCGCCCGTGAAGTAAATCATCGCACCTAACATCCACCAATTGAGAGAGAATTCCATAGATTCTTTTTCGGGAGCGATTATCCTTCCCGCGCAGCATACAACTCTCCGTTGTACTGCGCTCCTTCAAAGTGATGCTTGTTGCCCCCTTCTCCCCTTACCATGACAATCTGTGAAATAACTCCGAGGGAAGACAACAGAGGCAGTTAAGATACCTCCCGGCCCCCCCTAGACCTCTAATATCTCTTTTTCCAACCTGCTAAACCTGCTCCTGCTCCCAGTTCGAGTCAAGAGAATAGATAAATAGACACATCCCATTGCACTGACGGGCGCGCTATGACTGATGGGTCGAAGACCCAGAATGAGTTATTTATAACCAAGCTTCTTCTTAGGCTGACTTCCAATGCTCCTGCCACTGCGGAAAAGGAAAAAGAATTCACACGTTCTTCCTTTCGGAAGGGAGATAGGGAAATCCTATTGTATTGCTGCTTTCCCAGACCTCCGGGAAAAGCATTAAAAAAGGCTTCGAATGTACGATCCCGCCGTCACCCCTAATGAAGAGGGGCGATCTCGTATTCTGGTCTGGAGATCTTTGTAGGTGCTCCATTTTCCCGTTGTTAGTTGCTCCTTTTCCATTGAGGCCGAACCTAAACCTGTGCTCGAGAATAGCTGTCCATAACTGATAAGATTGTATGGATTCTCGAGAAGGAGAGGATCCGGGGGTCCCCCCCGGACCCCCGGTCCCCCACGAGTGAATAGAAAGTTATATCTACATTGATCTCACCTGAATCGCCCCATCTATCCTCCTGAGAGAAGTTTGGTTTCAAACTCCGATTCGAACAAGGAAGAGTAACGCCATGCTAAGTCCTTGATGAGCCCATCTCCGGGTCAGCGCTGAATAGCACATGACTATCCATGTTTCTGATACCCTCACAGCCCCAGCACAACGACGCATTATCATGGGCGCGCTCTATCCACTGAGCTATAGCCGTCGTGTGGCCTCCCATTGGGAGCCCTGCTATGCCAAAAGCGAAAAACACAACCCATCCCTCTCTTCCTTTTTTTTTACGGCCCCAGGTCGCCCACACGGATTGACAGGGGACGTCAAAAGGGGATCCATCAACTAACCTTGTTCCGACCTAGGATAATAAAGCTCATGGCTGGTCTTACTTCAACACAGTCGAGAAACGAAATAAGACTTCCATAATCCAAGCTTAGCTCAGACGTCGCTCGCTTCTATCTTTTTTGGGTGTGAAAGCATTGTCACCCAAAATAACCCACAAGCAAAGCATTACTCTCCTGACAAGAGTGATCATCGCACTTCCAGTACGGCTACCGTTACGACTTCACTCAGTCAACTAGCCCCGACTTCGCATCCCCCTCCGTGCGGTTAAGTAACGACTTCGTGCTGGCCACCTTCCCATAGTGTTACGGGCGTTGTGGTACAAGCCCGGACGAATTCACCGCCGGATGGCCCTACCGGCGATTACTAGCGATTGCCGCTTCAGGCAGGCGAGTTTGCAGCCTGCAATCCTAACTGAGGACTTGTGTTTTGGTTAGCTCACCCTCGCGGGATCGCGACCCTTTTTCCCGCCATTGTAGCACGTGTGTCGCCCATGCATAGGGCAGATTACTTGACCGTCTCCCCACTTCTCCGGCTTATCACCGGCCAGTCTGTCAGGGTTCCAAACTCAATGTGGCAACTAACCCGTAGGGTTGCGCTCGTTGGGGGCTTAACCCAACACCTTACGGCACGAGCGACGACAGCCATGCACCCCGTGTCCGGTCGTTCCGCCGAAGGCAACCTCTCTTTCAGAGATTCACGCATGTCAGCCTGTAGGTTCTTCGCTTTGCAAATCGAAATTAAACCACAGCTCCCCTCTTGTGCGGCTCCCCGTCAATGCCTTTGAGTTTCATTCTTGCCGAACGTACGTCCAGCGGATACTTACCGCGTTAGCTACAACACTGCACCGGGCGCTACGCACAGCGCTAGGCCATCCGTTTACGGACTAGTACTCTGGGGTATCTATCCATTGCTCCCCAGCTTTCGTCTCAGTGTCATAGTTGTCGGCCCAGCAGGTGCTTTCGGCCGTTGGTGTCTTCCGATCTCTACGCATTTCATTTCATTTCACCGCTCCACCGGAAATTCCCTCGGCCCCTACCGTCTCCACCTTGGTAGTTTCCACCGCCCTTCCGGTTTGAGTCCCTGGATTTGACGGCGGACTTGAAAACCCACTACAACTCTTTACCGGAACAGCCCAATCATTCGAATAACGCTTGCTCCTCTGTCTTACCGCGGCTGCTGCAGGCACACGAGCTAGCCGATGCTATTCCTCATATACCGTCATTGTTGCTTTCTCCGATAAAAGAAGTTCACGACCGGGCCTTCTACCTCCACGCGCATGCTCCGTCCGCTTTCGCCATTGCGGAAAATTCCGCTCCCCACTCTGCTGCCTCCCGGATGATTCGTGGCCGTGTCTCCTCCAGTGTGGCTTGATCATCCTCTCGTACCAGCTCCGAGATCATCGCCTTGGTAAGCTATACCTCCCAACTAGCTAATTCATTACACGCCCCCTCCTCTGGCGGATTCCCTCCTTGTGCTCCTCATCCTACGGGGTATTATCAACCGTTCAGTGTTGTGTTCCCTCACAAGGGCAGTTCTTACGCGTTACATCCACTACTCCCCCGTTCCCCCACTGGAAACACCACTTCCCGTCCGACCTTGCATGTGTTAAGCATGCGCCAGCGTTCATCTTAGGCCATGATCGAACCGTCCATAGATTCATAGTTGCAGCATTACTTTAGCTTCTTGTTCGTAGACAAGCGGATTTTCGAATCTCTTTCATTCTAATGCATAACTTGTATCCTGCGCTTCATATTAGCCTGGAGTTCGCTCCCAGCAATATAGTCAATGTCTCCTATCAGTCCAATCCCCAATCCTCGTATCCATTCTCGTTCGAATCACGGGCGGGGTAGCAAGTCACAATATAAAAAACTTACATGGGTTTAGGATAATCGGCGCGAACTGATGAAGTCCCCACGTCAAGGGAACTCTAGCGCGATTTATATCCCTTCCCGGCCCCATCGAGAAATTAGAACTAACTAATCCTAAGGCAAGGGTCGAGAAACTCAACGCCACTATTCCTGACCAACTGGAGCCGGCCTTCTTTTTCGCAACTATTATTGATAGTAATAATGGGTATGGAACGTAAAATAATGGTAACAAATTGGATGCAATTGTCAACTGCTCCTACGTAAATAGTATTGACTACGGATTAGAGCCTAGCACTGTTTAACTAAACCGTACGATTTTTTCCCGTCTAAATCGAGCAGAGCAGTTTTACTGAAGAAGCTTTTGTTTCAGCATGTTTCTATTCGATACTGTTATGCATAAGACCCCCCTCGGTAGTGTTAAAAAAAGAGGGGAAGCAGAACCAAGTCAGATGGTAGAGATCCCCCTTCGTCTTTGCGCCAAACATCTTACATTTCCGATGAACTGGAGCTACCTTTTCTTTTCAATTTTCCCTTCAAAGTTCCTATGTGTTTCCACACCCTTTTTTTGAGACCTCGAAAATAAAATGGATCAATTCCTGTTTCTTAGTAAGACATCAGAAAAGATAATGGTACCCCCACCATTAACTACTGCATTTCAGTTATTATTTCATATTTATAGAAATATTATTTTAGTTATATAAATATTAATTGTCCTAGTAATAGAAATACATGTCCCTACCGAGACAGATTTGTAACTTACTATCCTCTGCCCACAGGCCAAGATTTACCTCGGTGGAAAGACTGATCATTCGATCGACAGAGGGTCCACTCAGTGTCTGCCCGATCCATGTTGTATATTTGAACAGGTTGACCTCCTTGCTTCCCTTCTCTCACGGTACACCCTCTCCCGCGGAGCCCCCTTCTCCTCGGTCCACGAGACCAATGTAGGACCTGGTGCCAACAGTTCATCACTGGAAAAAGGACTCCCCGAACCGGGATCACTACCTAATACTAATATAATCCGACCCGGATCCCTAACTCATACTATATAATATTAATAGAAAAAAACTGTCCTTTTCTGTATACTTCCTTCCCCGGTTCCAGTTCTACCCCGAGTGCCTTACGCATCGATCGGATCATATGGTATCCCTTCAACACAACATAGTCATCGAAAGGATCTCGTACGGCTCACTAAGCACGAAGCCTGATCTTTGAAATGAATTCCTAGGAAGAGTGCATAACCGCATGGATAAGCTCACACAACTACCCGCAATTTTGGATCCAATTCGTGGTTTTTCCTTTGGGAGTATCGGGAGGAATTGGAAATGTTAAATAATACGATTCTAACAGAAGGAAAATGTTTCCTATTGATTCAAACGCTGGGTAGGAGAGGAAGAGAACCAAACCGAAGATTTTCACATAGTACTTTTTGGTTTTTGATCAAACATAACTCTATTTATTTCGTACCCTTTCGCTCGACTGAGAACATTGGTCCCTTCTACAGGATCAACAAAACCCATGGTTGAACTTACGTAATTATGGAAGGAATAAAAAGAAAAGAGGAAAGAAAATCGAAAATGAATAAAGATAAAGCAAAAACAAATAAGTAGATATTCAAAATAAGTCAAGATAGAAGAGCCCATATTTCCAAATGACCAAATTCCAACTGAAAAGGATCTTCTGATTCTCGAAAAATAATGGGCATGGGATTGATCGAGAAAGATTCTTGTTCTTATTAAAATCGTGATTTGATCCGCATAATGTTTGGTAAAAAGAATACTCTTTTCCTATTTTCTCCCCTTTGATCATAATGTCAAGTGGTTCAATTGGAACATGAAAACGTGACATGCATTGGTCTTAGTTACTCTTCGGGACGGATGAATAAGAAGAATTCGCGAACGAAGAAAAGGATCCAATTTACTTCGAAAGAATGAACGAGAGCCGTAGAGGTTAAAATCTCATGTCCGGTTCTGTAGAGTGACAGTAGGAGTGACCTTTATCTGTCAACTTTTTCCACTTCACCCCCAAAAAACAAACTCTTGCCTTACGTAAATTTGCCATAGTAACTATTAACCTCTGGATTATGAAATCCTGCTTATATACCTTGTATTGGCCATAATTACAGAACATTTTAGTATTAGTAAGAGGAGGAAGTGTAATGATTTAAACCCGTGTGAGATATCACATTGTTCGAGCACCCTAATGCTGTTGGGTAAAGGATCGTCGACAAGGGCGTTCTAGTGCGTTGTATATCTTATCAAGATTGTATCATTGATGATGCCTCCATGTAAGCGCTAGAAACTGTGAAGATGGCTAAACCCAATAACCGAAAGTTATTCGTAGGAGGGACAGGCTACCATGCAACAAAAGATCTTCTTTCCTAAAGATCTTCCGTTCGGACTAGTATATTCCTCCCGGTCCATATTTGAATCCATTCAGAGGTTGTCCCTTATTTGTCGTGTCAACAAACCAGTCGAAATACCTCGACTTTTTTCTTTTCAATAGTCATATGGGGTAAAACTGTTTCTAGGGAATTTCTTAGCATATTCTATTTAATTCGAATATTCTTTTTCATTAACAAAATCTGGTTAAGGATCATTTGCTTCTATTGTGATTTGACTACGAATATTGAATACAGTGATCTCTAGTATTGCTAGCGAATGATTTTTTATCTTTTTCTTGTCCTAGATTTTCATTTCTATTTTTCTTATATTGATGTCAATACGTCCGTTGAATGCTGAGGTTGTTGTCGTTATACATATAACAACTTAGATGGAAATTTTTCTATACAAAAAATTGGAAACTTGGAACCTGTACTATCCCACCCTTCTCAGCATTCCTTTGTACCACATATTAAGAGAATATGTCGTGTCTCTCTTTATTATTTCATTATAGTTAGAATGGAAAGTATTCATTCTTTGCTTCGGGGGGTACCAATCTCTTCGACTAACAAAGATTACGATTTGGTGAATGACACCAAAATCCTGTTTGCTTTTGTTACGGCAATAATAACGCTTAATAACTTAATAATATAAGGTAAGAGACCAAGCAATGGGTTCTGATTTCGCTACGAAAAATGGTTTACAGCAAACCTATACTAGACATGAACATAGCAACAGAGTGGGG
>PYDT01001385.1:0-5000 GCA_004837865.1 Musa balbisiana
TCGGTTTCAGTGTGTATGAGTCTTACTATCCCCATAAGTTGATATTCATGTGTAAAGATCATTCTGTAGTGGTGTTTTTAATTTTTCTTTTCGACTCGTCGATAATCCACTGCATAACAATTTTCATTCAGGTATGAATTAAATCGGCTTTTTCTTTTTTATATGAATACATTTCATTGATTCTTATTTTGAATAGTACAACGTTGATTGACTCTAGTTCGCCATTTTTTTCGGTACTATCGAGACCATATTGCTCCGAGAAAAATTAATATTGATAATGACCCTTTAACCAGTTTTTTCCATTTATCATCCAGACTTATTAATTTTTCTTATGCCTTGATTTTGAATCAAAATTTCCTCGTGTCCTACAATAATACTTTATCTTGTCTTTAATAAAGGATAGGTCCCCGTATCGTGATATTGATACAGATCTCAGGTGATGGTTGTTAAATAATTGGTTTGTGACAATTTGTAAAATACATTTCTTGGGCCAGGAAGAATAAGTCGTGATAAGTGTTTAAAATCTTTCTAATATTGGTTAGAAAAGGACTTTTTTTTTTAGTCGAAATAAAGTTCATTGTATCTTGATCTGTTTCAAATTCAATGCCTTCTTGATTTCTTTCAATCGTTGTAAATGGATTCTTGATGAATTGTTTTTTTAAAAGGTTGTCATTAGCACTTAGAAATGGTAACATGACATTGCAAAGAATCCCTATGTATATTTTTTTTCAATGAAAGATTTCATAAAATAATGTGATTTGCGTATTAATCGGGAATTTTTTTCTTTGAGTATCTGCCAAATATGTTTTTGTAATTCCGTCTTTTACATGATAGGCTGGAACTATTTTCTTCTTGTCTTTTGTGATTCCTCTATGTGTCATTCCTTATTGTGTTGTCTTATCACACAGAGCTTTCATTTTTTTTTTCTATGAGTAAATAATTTGTCAATTCTAGATCGAATTGAAGGTCGAATCGTGAATAATCTGTTTATTTTTTTTGAATCTTTGCATTTTTCATTGGTTTCATGTACTTTTCCCTTCCTCAATCAAATACAGAAATTTGGTTCACTTTTTCAAGTATTCGTCATTATTCGTTTTTAGAACAGAACTGTTCGTTTTAGAACCGAACTATTCGTTTTAGAAACTAGAACTATTCGTTTAGACTCGGTTTTAGAACTCGTTTTTAGACCAAACTATTTGATGCACCCATCGTGTTTTTTCTTTTGAAACTGTTTAGAGAGTTCTTTTTTACTTTTCTCAATTATTTTTTTGATTCCTTATATATTGGGTTACAAAAAAAGAAGGTGGTTTCGGGGAGAACCAAAAAGGGAGTTCCGTTTCCATTCCAAACTGTTAAAAAACAAACTTTTCTTTTTTTTTTCCTTTTTTTTTCATTTTGGATCTCCATGATGAATCGTATTTTAGATCTTCGCCAAGGTTTTTAAACGAAAAGGAAATAAAACTTTTATCACTGAAGACCCATCTATTAACCATCTTTGGGAAATTCTGTTTCTGAATATGGAACACCATTTATAGGTGACTTTCAACATGTATTTCGCTATTCCATTCCTTCAAATCCTCATACCACTCCGGGGAATTGGATAAATCACCAGACGTCCAATATTTTTAGCTATTATCAATGAAGGCACTACAATTGTTTTTTTCTAAAAAACGATTGTGGTTATCGCATTCAAACCTCTTATTGCTTGAGCAATAATGCTATCCCCAATTTTCTGATATGTTTTCCGTCATCTTTCCTCTTTTTTTTTTTTTCCTCCTCGTCTTTTTTTTTATCCCAGTGTTTGTCTCTTCTCTTCTCCTCCAAGTCCGGAGTTCGATTCGGGGTTTTCCCCCCACGGATCCTAAAAATAAGATTATTAATTCGATATCTCTATCTATCAAAAAAAGAAAAACAAAAGAATTCTATCACAAAAAAGAAAAAAACAACAACTTTTGTCTATTCGATCCAAAAAAAAGCGGGAATGAACTTTGTTTGAACTATTTCCAAATACGTTTTTACGTCTTTGAGCACGCATGGATCCTTGGATTATCCCGATTTAAAATCTGGTTGTTGCGATACCTGTCCTCAAAGCCACTCTTCCTGCTTCTGCTTGATCAATAATATCAGTCTCGGTATCCGGATCCGGATTGTTTCAGTAATAATCACCACCCGTTTTCGTCGCTTTTCTTGAACTAATTTCTAATCTTCTTCTGTTCTTCTCCATTTTCTTGATCGCAGTCCTTCTCATTTTCTCGGTCAATTGTTGTATGACCGTCGAGGAACCTTTTTACTGATTGCTTCTATTCCAATGATTTTTTTTCAGTTGTTTTATGGATCATTTGGATGGTTGTAATTAGGTCGAATACAAATCTCAAGGATTTTGGCTTTACTTTCTGAATTAATTCTCTTTCTTCTCCAATAAAATAAAGAAGATTCATCGATTGACGTTAAGAATTACCATTAACTTAAATGATTGATTTCTCATCAAGCGGATTCTTTTTCATGTTCAAATTCTCCGAGAATTTTTAGAATAGGAAAGAGCCCCTGAAATCTGATTTATCCACAACGTTCTATGGATCTTACATCTTCTTCTTCTGTAGAGTATTAATGAACACATTTGTAAAGTAATAAATCTTTGTGGCAGTAATTAAATCATTCAGATTGTAGGAAAGAGAATTTTTTTATTGTTCCACGATACGGTCCGTTCAAACAAGGATCATCCTCTTTGTTGGAAGTATTCTTGCTCATTCTCATCGTTGCAATAATCTGGTCCTTTTTTCCAAGTATTCTAGAGCAAGAGATATCCTTTCTCTTCTTCTTCTTCTTCTTCTTCTTCTTCTGAGTTTTTATTCGACTTATAATTCATTGCCTCAAGTTGTATTTTTTTGCTCATTTGTAGAAACCCAATCAATCATATAGGTCTTCATGGGAAAATTTTTCTGTCATGTACAAAGACATTTGCGTTCTATCATTTCGGAAAAAGTTGATAAACTAGGCGTAATGTAAAGATATTATTTGTTTTTCCACACTTGAACACGTATAAAACAAAAATATTGTGACATTTCAATTTGGTACACTATTTGCAAATCGATTATTTTTTATATATCGCAATGGACTATCCACCGCTTATAATCGAAAAGAAAAGTTACAAATAGGTTTTTCAAAGTCAAAGCAGAAAAGTCTTTATCAAGTTTTCTGTCTTCAAGTCTTCCCAATTCCCATTATCTTGATAGTATCAAGTAAGAATCTTTCTTAAACCTTGGCTAATCTTTATCGCTTGTCTTTAAGGAAGTGGAATTATGCTTTGTTTTTTTCCTTTCCATTCACTTTCGGATCTCTTCCGTTCATCTATTTTGTCCGGATCCTCCGTTTCTCAATCCGACTAAAGGAAGGGTCTTTTTCGGGGCGTCCCTTTGTTCCTTTTAGTCTCCTTCCTTCGAATTGTTTCTACATCGCTTTCTTCCCACTTTCCTACATCGCTTTCTTCCTCACTTTCTACATCGCTTTTCTCTTCCTCACTTTCTTCCCCCTTTCTCTGCTCTTTTCTGACTTTTCTGACTTTTCTGAACTTTTTTCTGAGTTTTCTTTCAGTTTCTCTTAGGACAATAGTCGACGCATTCTGCCTAAATAGTAGACACAGGTATAATAGAGAATACAAAAATTCCTGAGCCATAGAATTTCTTTCTCAATTCTGACACAAGGTCCTATTAGATTTACAAGGTACCTATTATTTATATCGAATAGAATGATTGCCGTATCCAGAATAATACCACTCCAACCCATTTCATGAAGAAAATGTAACCGAATTAACCAACCATAAAACTACTTGTACAATACATCTTGTTGTGCATTCGAAACCTATAAATGTTGACTAACTGGCTAACTTTGACTCTGGTAAATGACTTGTTGAATAATTGAAAAATTAGATTATTCAAAATACACATTGAAGCTTAGATGTACGCATTGATTTCTGGTAGTATACCCATATGCAAAGTTTTTTGTGATTGTTCCAGGAAGAAATTAAACAAAAGATAGTGGTAGAACTAGGACAGTTATTGTATGAGTCGACCCAATGCCTAGTATGCAGAGGCGCATAGTATATGATATGAACATCATTATCTGGTCCCGTAATAAAACCAGTGTTGTGATACCCCCTTCTCGGTTCCTTCTTCCATACCCGCGCTCGAAGAAGAAGAGATAAGAGTTCCCTATGGAAATGTGTCCTTTAACTTCCATAATCGAGTCCGATCCGCCAAAACGACCGCATTTACTTATCTTCATGCAATATAATAAATTAACCCGTAGAAAAGATTTAACATCATCACAAACCCCCTTTTTCTTTTTATTACCATTTCTTGATTATTAATGCTGATTTCTTAACTTTCCCTATATAGAAACGGATAGACTATAAATGACAAATCTCTATGTCAATGACACAAAGGGATAGTAAATGAATTGAATGGGGATATATATGGAATATAATGAAATAAGCCACTTTGAGGTTCCCTAATGAAATGAGGCTGGAACGAAGCCACTACGAAGTTCCGGGAGGTTTACGAAGTGCAGCTTCGGCCTCATATTGTGCATGTGTTGAGAACGGGGGTGAACTCCTATGAGGTCGAATCTCCCGTGTTCCTCAGTAGCTCAAGTGGTAGCGGCGTCTGTTTCACTGACTGTTCTTAGGTTCGAATCCTACTTGGGGAGATTTGATTCCATTTCTACTTACAGAATGGAAGAATGGATTAAAGGCTCGCTTTTGATTTTTTGACCGTTAGGAGTAGGTAACAGCCGTCGCTGCGTTGTTTCTATTGCATTCTATCTCATCGTATCACACGTCTGTTCTAACGATATTTGAGAATCGCCGTCAAGGACCTCGCGTAGATCCGGATATAATCCCTTGTAAATAGCCCAATTCAGATTCTCAGATGATGTACTAGCAGGCATCAAAGCGCAGATCATCTATTTTTCCCGATAGGCCACAAATTACGCGAGCAAACATT
>PYDT01001385.1:12500-15000 GCA_004837865.1 Musa balbisiana
CCCATTGGGAAATTCCCCACTGCTGCCTCCCGTAGGAGTCTGGGCCGTGTCTATCCGTGTGGCTGATTCATCCTCTCTACCAGCTACGATCATCGCCTTGGTAAGCTATTACCTCACCAATAGCTAATCCTACGCCAGCCCCTCCTCGGGCGGATTCCTCTTTTGCTTCCCCTCCTCCCCTCCTCAGCCTACGGGGTTATTAGGCAACCGTTCCAGGTGTTGTTCCCCTCCCAAGGGCAGGTTCTTACCGTTACTCCCCGTCCGCCACTGGAAACACCACTTCCCGTCCGACTTGCATGTGTAAGCATCCGCCCGCTTTGCATCCTGCGCCAGGATCGTCACTCTCCAGGAATTCATAGTTGCATTACTTCTAGCTTTCTTGTTCGTAGACAATCTGATTCGGAATTCTCTTTCATTCGAAGGCATAACTTGATCCATGCGCTTCATATTAGCCTGGCGTTCGCTCCCCAATATAGTCATCCCTACCCTATCACGTCATCCCACAAGCCTCTTATCCATTCTCGTTCGATCACGGCGGGGGGCAAGTCCAATAGAAAAACTTACATTTGGTTTAGTGATAATCAGCTCGAACTGATTACTTCCACCACGTCCAAGGACACTCTACCGCGGAGTTATAGCCCTTCCCGTCCCATCGAGAATAGAACTAACTAATCCTAAGGCAAAGGTCGAGAAACCTCACCGCCACTATTCCGACAACAACTTGGAGCCGGGCCTTCTTTTTCCGCCCTATTATGGATAGTAAAAGATAATGGGTTGGTAGTAAAATAATGGGAAAAAATTGATGCAATTGTCAACTGCTCCTATCTGAAAATAGGATTGACTACGGATTCGAGCCATAGCACATGGTTTTCATAAAATCCGTACTATTTTCCCGGATCTAACCGAGCAGAGCAGTTTTACATGAAGAATTTGTGTTCACATTTTCTATTCTCTCTGAGGAGACGCACCCTGACATCGTATTTATTAAAAAAATGAGTGTACGCAGACAAGTCAAGATGGTATAGATCAACCCCTTCTTCTTGCGCAAAGATCTTACCATTTCCGATGAACTGGAGCTACCTTTCTTTTCAGTTCCATTCAAGAGTTCCTTGTGTTTCCACCCCTTTTTTTTTGAGACCTCGAAAATAAAATGGCAAAATTCCGTTTCTTAGTATACCTACAAGAAAAAGGATAAGGTAACCCCCCCCTTAACTACTTCCTTTTCCATTTATTAATTTCCTAGTTATGATATAATTTCATAGTTATGAAATAGTACTTTCATAGTAATAGAAATAATGTCCTACCGAGACAGCATTTGTAACTTACTATCCTCTTGCCCACAGGCAAGATTTACCTCTGTGGACAGACATGATTCCATTACGGATCGCAGACGGGTCCCAACTCCAGGCATTGCCAGAATCCATGTTGTATATTTGAAGCAGGTTGACCTCCTTGCTTCCTCTCAGGTACAACCCTCCTCCCGCGGATCCCCCTTTCTCCTCTGTCCACAGAGACAAAATGTAGGACTGGTGCAACCAGTTCATCACGGAAAAAAGGACTCACCGAAACCGGGATCACTAACTAATCAACGCTAATAGTAATCCGAACCGGGATCACTAACTAATACTAATATAATATATAATAGAAAAAAACTGTCTTTTCTGTATCACTTTTTCCCCGGTTCCATTGCTACCGCGGGCCTGTAGCAATCGATCCGATCATATGGAGATCCCTTCACACAACATAGGTCATCGAAGGATCTCGGACGACTCACTAAAGCACTAAGCCAGGATCTTTCGAAAATGATTCCTATTTTAAGAGTGCATAACCATTGATAAGCTCACACTACCCCGTACCCCCCGCAATTTTGGATCCAATCTGGATTTTCGCTTGGTATGGTATCCCGGGGAAGGAATTGTGAGTGTATAATAGTCTGCTTCCCTTACATGAAGAACAAGGTTCTCTGATGTGATGGTAAACGCGGAGTGTTGTATTGGTATAGGATGGAGAAACCGGAACAAACTCCTGACAGATTTTCCATAAGTCCTTTTCTTGTTTTTGATCGAAAATAATCTGATTTATTTCGTACCCTTCGCTGCGATGAGAAAATGGTCAGATTCTACAGGATCAACCACCCATGGGAACTTAAGGAATGATGGAAGGGATAACAAGAAAAGAGCGGAAAGAAGCGAATGAAATAAAGAATAAGCAAACAAAACTAGTAGATATTCAAAATAAGTTAGCAGATCGAGACCAGATTTTCCAATATAAAACAATGCATACTCGAAAAGGAGCTTTTCTGATCTCGAAAATAGGGCAAGGGATTGATCGAGAAAGATTTCTTGTTTCTATTATAATATCGTGATTTGCTCCGCATATGTTTTGGTAAAAAGAATAATCTCCCCTTTGATCATAAATAGGAAAGCGTTTCAATTTGGACATGAAAACGTGACTGATTGTCTTATGGTTACTCTTCGGGACGGAGTGGAATAAGGGAGAG
>PYDT01001955.1:0-2500 GCA_004837865.1 Musa balbisiana
TTCATTCGTGCGAACGTACCCCAGCGGGATACGTAACGCGTTAGCTACAGCACTGCACGGTCGATACGGCACAGCGCCTAGTATCACATCGTAGGCGAGGACTACTGGGGTTCTAATCCATTTGCTCCACTAGCTTGCGTCTCTCATGTCATGTCGGCCCAGCAGAGTGCTTTCGCCGTTGGTTTCTTTCCGATCTCTACGCATTTTCAACCGCTCCACCGGAAATTCCCTCTGCCCCGAACGTACTCCCAGCTTGGTAGTTTCCACCGCCTGTCCAGGGTTGAGCCCTGTGATGTGACGGCGGACTTGAAAAGCCCTACCGACCTTTAACGCCCATCAGTCCGATAAAACGCTTGCATCCTCTGTCTTACCGCGGCGCTGACAGAGTTAGCCGAGCTTATTTCCTCAGATACCGTCTTTTTTCTTCTTCTCCGAGACAGAGTTCATCACGACCCGTGGGCCTTCTACCACCACGCTGCATTGCTCCGGCAGGCTTTCGCCCATTGCGGCAAATTCCCCATCTCGGCCTCCCGTAGGACGTCTGGGCCGTGGTCTCAGTCCCAGTTTGGCTGATCATCCTCTCGACCAGCTACTGATCATCGCCTTGGTAAGCTATACCTCACCAACTAGCTAATTCAGACGCACCAGGCCCCTCCTCGGGCGATTTCCTCCTTTTGCTCCTCAGCCACGGGGTATGAGCAACCGTTTCCAGTTGTTGTTCCCCTCCCAAGGGCAGGTTCTTACGCGTTACTCACCCGTCCGCCACTGGGAAACAACCACTTCGCCGTCCGACTTGCATGTGTTAAGCATGCGCCATCGTGTCATCCTTAGCCAGGCTCGAACTCTCCATGAGATTCATAAGTTGCATTACTTATAGCTTCCTTGTTCGTAGACAAAGCTGATTCGAATTCCTCTTCATTCTAGGCATAACTTGATCCTGCCATTCATATTAGCCTGGAGTTCGCTCCAGCCTAAGTCATCCTACCTATCCCGTCAATCCCACAAGCCTCTTATCCATTCTCGTTCGATCACGGCGGGGGAGCAAGTCAAAATAGAACACTTACTTGTTTAGGTCTAATCAGGCTCGACTGATGATTCCACCACGTCAAGGTGACACTCTACCGCTGAGTTATATCCCTTCCCGGTCCCATCGAGAATAGACAACTAGCCTAAGGGCAAAGGGTCAGAACTCAACGCCACTATTCCGAACAACTTGGAGCCGGCCTTCTTTTCGCACTATTATGGATAGTAAAATAATTGTATGGTAGTCAACTATGGGAAAAATTGGATTCATTGTCAACTGCTCCTATCGGCAATTAGGATTGACTACGGATTCGAGCCATAGCACATGGTTTCATAAAATCCGTACGGATTTCCCGATCTAAATCGAGCAGAGCAGTTTTACATGCATAAGAATTTGGTCGCCATGTTCTATCGTACTGTTAGGAGCAGACCCTACTCGGTATTGTTAAAAAACTAGGGGAAGCAAACCAATTCAGATGTATATATCACCCCTTCTTCTTGCGCCAAGATCTTACCATTTCCGAAGGAACTGGAGCTACTTTCTTTTCAATCCTTCAAGAGGTCCTAGTGTTTCACACCCTTTTTTTGAGACCTCGAAAAATAAAATGGACAAATTCCTTTTCTTAGGAATACATACAAGAAAAAGGATAATGGTAACCCCACCATAACATACTTCATTTTCATTTATTAATTTCATAGTTATAGAAATATTAATTTCATAGTATAGAAATATTAATTTCATAGTAATAGAAATACATGTCCTACCGAGACAGAATTTGTAACTTACTATCCTCTTGCCCAGCAGCAAAGATTTACCTCTGTGGAAAAGACTGATTCATTCGGATCGACATGAGGGTCCAACTCCTTGCATTGCCAAATCCATTTGTTATATTTGGAAGCCGGTTGACCTCCGTGCTTCCTCTCACGTACACCCCTTCCCGCGGACCCCCTTTCTCCTCGTCCACAAACAAAATGTAGCTGTGCCAACAGGTTTCATCACGGAAGAAAGGACTCACCGAACCGGGATCACTAACTAATACTAATATAATCCGAACCGGATCACTAACTAATACTAATATAATATATATAAAAAAACTCTGTCTTTTCTGTATACTTTCCTTCCCCGTTCCATTCTACCGCGGGCCTTACCTCAATCGATCGGATCATATGATATCCCCTTCAAACAAACATAGGTCATCGAAAGGATCTCGGACGACTCACTAAAGCACGAAAGCCAGGATCTTTCAGAAAATGAATTCCATTTGAAGAGTGCATACCGCATTGAATCAGCGCACACTACCCGTCAATTTTGGATCCAATTCGGATTTTCCTTGGGATGTCTCGGGAAGGGATTGGAATGTAATAATATCGATTCATACAGAAAAAAGGTTCTCTATTGATTCAAACGCTGGGGTAGGGATAGAGGAAGAGGAAAAACCGAAGATTTCACATAGTACTTTTTTGTTTTTGATCGAAA
>PYDT01001955.1:10000-20980 GCA_004837865.1 Musa balbisiana
GTTGCGGAATAAGAAGCCTTCGTATCTTAATGCTGTTATTTTAATTTATTCGGAGCTATTAGAGCGGGATCCACTTTTTGGGGAATATGAGTCGAAGCAATAACAAGAATATTTCTAGTGGAACATCTTTCACAATCTCTGGAGAGATAGTTCTCTAATAGACCGAGGGATAAGTAATTCGACTCATTCATATACAGATCATGAATGTTTGGAATCCATATTATGCAAGGAGACATTGCTTTTGCTAATGCGAATTGAAAGGTGATATCAAATCGGTCTATTTTCAGGGGCGTCATCTACATAGTTCGCAGCTCCGTCAGTCATACAGCAATCTCGTCACTATCATCAATATCGATATCGTCACTATCACTATCATCAAAATCGATATCATCAATAAAATAATCTTTAGGCTTGTCATCCGGGAACTTGTTCGGAATACCGTAATGAAAGGAACTAGGGGTTTTGTCGCCCCTATGTATTTGCCAATAGGACGTCCAGATTCCTATAGAACCTATCACTAAAATACGCCTAGAAGGGGATAGGGCTAAGCGGAGCGAAAAGGGTTTTCCATGAGATGGGAAATGAAAACTATTAGCCCCACACGAGGTTGTGAATAAGTAATTGTCTGATAATGAGCAAGGAATATCCGTCTTTCTGCTAAACAGGATCCATTGAACTCATAATTTCCTTATATACTTGTCAACTAAGTATCGTAAGTAATTGATCCCGGTTTGTTCATCTTTGCTAACCAGAGTCCATTCTTGATAAATGATCACTATGAGTCAGACTCAATAGAATTTGATCAATCCTTTTTTCTGTCGTTAAGGTGGAGAACTGAACCAAGAATTCTCTTTCTCTTCTTCATCATCAATCGAATCACTGTTCGCGACCCAGGATTCTATTTTCTCATCAATCCAATCACCGTTCACCTTTTTTCTTTTTCTTATCAATGATAGATCTCTTTACTTGTACGACTTAGATGTCTCGTATTTCTCGAAAAAGTGATCGATTGATGGGATTGGTATGATAACTATGAGAATTGATGGGAGTTGATAATGAATACTTATGAGATCGATGAGATTGATATTCAAATATTTCTTCCTAGAACGTATTGATTTGACCCCACAAGCGACCAATAGCATGTTGCCACCAAAAGCAAAAGCAAAACCCCGTATTTCTTCCAGAGAAACTCCTAATTGTTTCAGAACAACTAGAAAGAGATTCTTTAACCAGAAAGAATTCAGTTCAGATGTAGGATACCCATCCAAAAGTTTTCGCAACTCAATCATGTATGATGGAATCATCAAGATTTGATCTTTTTCTAACTCTGTCTGTAACTCACTAGAGGCTTGGGAAACAAAGAGAAGATGTATACTAACGAGATATCCAGCCAAGAGAAGGACAAAGATGATAGAGGAACTCCACTCCCGAGCATTTTTTGATCTCAGATGTGTCCATATCAGGCACGGGTGACTCATATTTCGATGAATCATTTCTTCGACAGAAGAAATCTGTGAAACCTCCCTCGAATCTCACTTATCAGAGTCCATTGTGGAAGAATCTTCTGAGGAATTGGCCATGAGAATATCTGATCCATGCATAATATCATGAAAATGGATACAAATTTTAAAATGGATACAAATTTGTGACTGCTACTTAGTATCGACATGGTCTGAAAAAGTATCTAAAAAGGGTGAAATTTAGATATTTGCACTCTGTCGAAGTAAGGAACCATGGCATATATGTTTGGAACGGATTCCATTTTGTTTGGAACAGATTCCATTTTGAGAGATTTGAAAAAGCACTATCTCGGTTTGAAAGGTTCTATACATCTGCCGTTTTCTCAACGCATTTCTTTAGAGAAAGACTCCGTTTTTTTTTTCCTCTTTCCGGATGGTAAATATTTCTCAGAACTTTGTGTGAATCAACCCATGTTTTGGCATTGAAACTGCGATACCGATGCAAGTTCTTCCCTTCTGAATCGATAGATTCATATCTGAAAGAGGCTGACAATAGTTTCTTCTTCCAAAATTGACTCTTTGTTTCTCTGTTAGAGGTGTTGCAGAATGTCTGCGATCGAGTAAATAGCTCTACGAACGAATGCTCGGATCGAATTGGAAAACGAAAGATTTGTACCATTTATACGTTTTGTCACCACTTTGTGGAAAATCTTTAGGTATGAATATGTTAGATACCTGTGACTCGATTGGTGAAATAGTCTCTCTCTCCAAAAAAATATGTTTTTTTTTACCGACGCACGAAGAAAATATTTTGTTGCGAATGAACAAGGTCTGAGTATTGTCCATAATGTAGATCATATTATGTACGCTTTTCCCTAAAAAGGGAATCTTTTGTTACAATAGAACCGAAGTGATTTGGATCATTCAGATCGAAGTCGATTTGCTTTATAAAAGAAGATATCAATGAACTTCTATGAATGGTTTCACGGGATTCAGCCAATTGTCTCGATCATGGAATATCATTGAGAATAGGAATCCGTGTTATCAAAGGATTTCCTGCGATTATTTCTAGTATAGAATGAGTCAATCATCCACTCTGGTATCTTTTTGAACAAAAATTGTAATGTTTGTTTTTCCTCCTGATAAGATCCGGTCTTTGGAAGTATCATGTCATCCATCAGCAGGGTTTCAATTTATTCAAATGAACGATTTGAACACTATTGATTCTAACAACTGATTGCGGAGTTGATCATTCGGACCTTTCAATTCACGGATGTGATCTCGGACCTATGAATGGGGATTGCCGTACTCACAAAGAAAAGGGGAAGTGACTTGGACAAAAAGGAAGTGACTTGGACAAAAAGGAAGTGACTTGGACAAAAGAAACGAAGTGACTTGGACAAAAGAAACGAAGTGACTTAGACAAATTTTGTTTGTCGATAGCCTCGGACCAATCAATCGAATATTGATTATACGTAACCGATCGAACACTACTTGAAAACGGTTCTCTGTTCCAAGAACGAAATGTTCCAAATGTTCTGAATCTGCTCTCATTGGACCATTTGTATCTATATACATCAGGATCCCGATTCATGGATCTCTCGGTTCGAGAAAAAAGAGGATCAAACCATTCTTCCTACTCTTTTTCAAATCGCTAAATGTTGGTTGATCGTATATTCATTATAGTTATATGATTCAGAGTATCATTTCCTATTTGATCCCTTTGAATTCCATATTCGAAGTTGCGATCGGATCTATTCATTAAAAAGAATCGATTAGATACATTTCTTATGTACCCATAGGTGCTATATTGGATTTGAATCATATTTTTCGGATCAATCTATATTGATTGACTGCCTCCATTATGTTGTTGCTAGCAAATACCGCTGTTTTTAGTTTTGGATCTTCCGAATCATTCCGCAGTAGATCCGGACCGATTTTTTCTGATCCTTCGATAAAAATTCATTCTCTTCATAAAAAAGAGGATAGAACCAATAAGATTTCGTTTTTTCGATTCATCTCTGGAGTTGAATACCTCATTCAAGAATTTTTTTTGATCCAACCCGTAGGAATCAATAGAAAAAGGCCCAATCCCCTATGATACACCAATCCGCTCGGTATTATAGAGTGAAATAAGATCTTCCATTTCTTGAAATCTCTCTTCTGATTCAAAATCGGGTGGTAACGGTATCCCCCTTTTGTTCCGGTCATGAAGATGAAATAAATCAAAAAAGGCTTTTTTTTTCAGAATAAATCTTATTGGAACTGTCCATAAATATCCGTCATATCCTTCTGAACCATAATCACATCCCGGATCTGATGAAATAATGAATTGAACGGTATTTTGTAAATACATAATTATCTTGAATATATCAACCATTTCTTTATTTTCCAATCGCCTGGAAGGGACAAAAGAAACATCTTTTTTTTCTTTCAAAAATTTCTGATCTCTAGTGGACCTCTCATAGGATTCCGCCCAGATAAGTTCTGACCATCTGTCAGAGAAAAAAGAACGAATGGATCTTGTAGATCCCAATAAATTCCTTCGGTTCTTCCGGAAGCAGATGATTATTCCCCCCCAATTCTGCTTCTCACTTTCCGTATAGCCGGGACATTGAGGAAGATCCAAAAAGGCATTTCGGGAATCGATCTGATTCTATCTCTGTTCGTTCCGTTTGAAGAAAGGAAGGATCCCAAAGAATCGATCTTTCTTTTAGTTTCTGAATGTTCTGTTGGATCGATCAAATGGTGGATAGTCTGATCCTCATTTCTAATGGAATCGAAATGACTATGATTGATCAGAAGCTCCTTTCAATTGGCTAGAATCCCTTACTGAACAGAAAATAGTATCTTGTGAAATCATATTGAATATTTGACAATACATTCCGTACCTTGCTAAAAACCGATCCTTGTTTACCACCACACTTGTCTAACCAATCAAATTCTCTCTCGATACGTTCCTCAAAAAATCCGATTCGTGCTGATTCTTCCCCCAACTAACGAAGAGATTCTGCGTAATTGCCACTATGAAATTGAACACAATTTTGCAAAGAAATACCCCACTTGTTTCTCGAGAAGAGATGGGAACATGCTAATATCATTTGTTGAATAGTTTGCCTCACTTCCTTGTTTTTTAAGAAACCACTCCCTTCACTTGGTCTTTTTTCACGAAAACAGACCTGAGGATACAAATCAAGTTCTTTCCCTAAGATTTCGAATAGCTTCGCCAAAGTCAAGTTGATTATGTTTCGCTTCTTCCTCGGAGAAGACGATCAAAAATTCCCAAT
Source organism: Musa balbisiana (assembly GCA_004837865.1). Taxonomy (NCBI): domain Eukaryota; kingdom Viridiplantae; phylum Streptophyta; class Magnoliopsida; order Zingiberales; family Musaceae; genus Musa; species Musa balbisiana. The sequence goes on from PYDT01001955.1 coordinate 14,748, forward strand.
CATTGTCCTTGCGGATCGGATCAGCGTCTAGGATAAAAACAGAAACTCCAGATATTCGCTATCTTTCTCTTTGAATGAGATCTTAATTCCAGCCTCCTTGTTTCATTAGATTCTACAACTAGAATCCCTCTTTTTTCCGATCCGGTTCCTCCACCACCGCGAATCTCCGGTAGATTCAGGCATGATACACTTTTTATTTATTGGGAGAACCCAAGTACTCTCTTGCGGATCCTGAAACACAACTCTCAGAAATCTTTTTCCCTTTTGAGATACATTCAACGAAACAATCAACCTATTGATATTGGAAGACCGAAAGATTCTTCCATGTCTCATTTCTGGGTCCAATGGACTTCTAGGTATGGAAAGAATCGTCCATCAAAGAGAGATTTTTTCTTCGACCATCTTTCGATTGTTAATACGAGATATAAGGACCGCTACTACAAGCAGTACTACACCTTTGATTACACCTTTGATCATGAAATATCGATTGCTTGTTGAACCCTGCGAATCACGTAAAAGTAGGGGACTCCAAATTCGGGGGTCAAAAAGTTTCATAAGCGTTCTTGATGGAAAAAAAAATGTATTTGGATCCACGAATCTAGAAATAGTGAGAATTCTTGATCTCTCTCAATATCTCTCTCATTCTACATCCAGAATTTTTTGAATTATGTCGTCCATAACTCCCTCCTAAAGATTTTATTTCAACTAAAGATTTATTTCAATTGATTTGTTTATTTATACATTTAACGCCTATACTTCTTATACTATAACTTATTTACGATATACTTATTTATACGATATACTTATTTATACGATATACTTATTTACGATATACTTATGTAAGACGATATACTTATTTATACGATATACTTATTTACGATATACTTATTTATACGATATACTTATTTACGATATACTTATTTACGATATCTTATTTATACATTTTACTATTACTTATTATACGATAACTTATTTATACGATATACTTATTTACGATATACTTATTTATACGATATACTTATTTACGATATACTTATTTACGATATACTTTTTATTACGATATACTTATTTACGATATACTTATTTACGATATACTTATTTTACGATTATACATGATCTCTGTTAAGCATCCATGGCTGAATGGTAAAGCGCCAACTCATCATTGCAAATTCGTAGGTTCAATTCCTGCTGGATGCACACCAATGGGACGTTCAATAAGTCTATTGGATTGGGCTCTGTATCATGGAATCTCATCATCCATACATAACGAATTGTATGTTATATTCATACCATAACATATGAACAGTAAGAACTAAGAATGCTATCGATACTGGAACTCATAGGGAAAAATGATTTATGGATGGTCAATTATGCAGTATTACAGAACAAATTCGGTTATTGGGGCAATCATATACTTCTATGTCGAATCAAGGATCAACTAGGACAGAAATAAGCATTGGCGAACGCTTCTTTTGCTGTCTAAGGTAATAGCTATGAATAGCATATCGACTCCCGTAAAGGTGAAGAAATGGGACTATTTGCATACCAATGCATTACACTCCGTTGATCATTAACGCTTCAACCGGTTATTCTATTCCACCCTCTATAGAGAAAAGAACTTAAAGCAAAATACTTAATAACACGGCGATACATTTATACAAAACGTCTACCCCGAGCACCGCATGGAGCCTAAACAGTCAGTGAAATCCAATCCCCGAAATAATTGATCTATGGACAGCATCGTTGTATAAAGTCGTAATGCCAGAGGATCATTCACCGCACGCATCGAGGGAGGTCATAAGCGTCTATAACCGTAAAAGTCGATTTTCGACGGAATGAAAAAGAACTATGGGTAAAATCGTAACCATATAATCGGCCCTAAGCGAAATGCATACATTTTTCTCATACACATGGGATGTTGCGAAATAGATATATTTTTACATCCCAGAGGGGGCTATAATGGCGATACATTGTTCTGGTCACAGAAGTTCCTAATATCATGGGAAATCCCTACCTTGAGTGCGGTTGACACTATTCATTTACGTATTGTAGTACCATTAGGTTACGACGAAACCTAAAATCATCACTGATTCCCCATTGAGTACCTCTAACTGGATAGACCTCAACATAAACCTGTTGATTAACGGCAGCAAGTGATTGAGTTCAGTAGTTCCTCATAGAAACTTATTTGACTCTATAGATATGGTAATATGAGAAGACAAAAATTGTTTGCAGCACAGCACAGACCGGCAGCGCGCCTTGTTTCAAAGAGAGGAGACGGGTTATTCAGCGATGTTAATTTGATGGTCGAGGCGAATTGAAGCTAAGCAGTGGTATTAGATCCCCCGGGGGAAAAAGAGAGATGTGCCTCCTAGGCGTACCCGTTTAAGATTGGTGTAAGTAAGCGACGTTTCGTTTGGTCATAAGTCCATTCGGTCTGAAATGCTACCTGAAGAACATAAGCCAGATGACGGAACGGAGACCTAGATGTAAAGATCAAAACATAGTGATTCAGCGATTTGGATTCCTATAATCCACCATGTGGTACTGTCCTCGTATACGTTTAATATAAGATCCATCGGTCTAGATATCCTCTATTACCTCTAGAAAGCCGTATGCCTTTTGGAATAAGGCTTGTACAGTTTTGGGACGGGGTTTTTATTGATAAAAAAAAGAATCTTACTTCACCGATATGCACTTAGGCACGGCCATACAATAATAGAAATCACACCTTGGAAAGGGTGGACAATTAGCTAGAGCAGCAGTTGCTGTAGCGAAACTGATTGCAAAAGCGGTAATCGGCCACTTAAGATTAACCATCTGGGACTGTCCGTTGATATCCAAAACTGCTTCGCAACAGCCGGACAGTGGGTAAGTTGGGGGTGAACCAAAAAAGTTTGGTAGAGCAGGATCTAAGTGTTGGCTCGGTAAGCTGTCCTGTATAAGAGGAGTAAGTAATGGAACACTGTAGACCATCCCCATGGGCTGTGAGGGATAGCCCCCATCGGTAGACAAAAAACCCACAACCCTTGGGTTATGCCTGCGCTTGGAAAGAAGTAGTGAAAAGGAAAAAATAATAGTGATAGTTTGATCTTCGTCGCCGTAAAGGAGGAATATTGAAAATAGAATTTTTTGAATTTGAAACCAATGTGATGGGCGACGACGGGAATTGAACCCGCGCATGGTGGATGCACAATCCACTGCCTTGATCCACTTGCTACATCCGCCCCTTTTCTAGCTAAAGGATTTTGTATTTTTTTCCATTCCTCATTATTGTATTATTCTTACCCTCATACGTAACTTAGATCGAGATATTGGACCATAGAAGCCATCTTTAAACTACAAAAATGTAAAAACAAGGAGTAATACCACTGTACTGACCGTTTCGCTACAACAAAACCCTTTTGTAGCTAACCATTTATCGGAAAAAATGGAAAAACTCAACATGAGGAGGAGAAAGAAATAATAGTAACTTTCTCGTGGCATCTACCCTTAGACCCAATGATTGCCTACAATCGCTCTTCATATGGAAAGGAACTTTACCCTTTTAATGAACGATCGGAGGTAGGTCACAAATTGGGAGAATTCCGCGCCTACTTTTACTTTTGCGAGAACTGCAAGAACGATAATAAATCTCGTCGTTATTTAATTTCAAGTCATTTTAATAGTAATAAACATTTTAATAATTCAAAATAAAACCAATAAATAAAAAACATTTTAATATTAAAATATCAAAAATATAAAAATATACATTAAATATAAAAAAAATTGAAATTGAAAATTTTTTTTTTGGAAAAAAAATCAGTATCAAACAAGTAGCAATAACCCCCTGTACTTGCTAAAAGCACGACATGGGGTATGCTACTGTGTTTCAAACATTCCGTATACACTAGACAAAAAATCTTATCCTTTGGAGATGAACTTCGACAAGCAGCTAGGTCTAGAGGAAGTTGGGGAGCATACGTCATGCTTATTCCATACCAAGGTTGCACGGGTTTTGATGATATCAGCCATGTTTAATAAATGCACCACACCCGACTGTCAACTACGGATTGGTTGAAATTGAAACCATTTAGGTTGAAAGCCATGGTGCTAATATCCTAAAGCAGTGAACCCAATACCAAGTACAGCCAAGCAGCCCAGAAGAAATGTAAAGCACGAGGTTTTGAAATCTGCATATTGTAAAATCAATCGGCCAAAATAACCATGAGCAGCTACGATATTATAATCCTCTTCCTCTTGACCGAATCTTACCGCGTTGCAATCGTTTTTCAGTGTTTTCCCTGATCAAACTCAGGTTACCAGGAACATGCTAGCACTGAATAGGAGCCGCCGAAATACCCCCAGCTACAACCTAACTGTGAATGGATTTCCATAAGGATGTGTGTTCTGTGCCATGAAGACAATTCATGAATTGAAAGTACAGAGAGTTCCTAAATCATACCATCAGAGAACTTTCGTTACCATATGTAGATCACGAAAACAGCAGTAGCATCTGCAACAGGAAGCTGAATCTGCAACAGCAAATCCAAGCCGCATAACCAGACGGAAACTAATGTGCCTTCCCACTCCACAGACCCCTGTAACAATCTAACACCAATAGAGTTAGACCATTAGCTCTAAGGCGGACCACCATTGTAGCCACTCCTCAACAAATGCTCTTCCCCAGATTGGGTAAAAATGAACCTATTAGCTTCAGAAAAGTAGGAATAAATAGCACCAAGATATAGTATTGCATAAAGTAAGAGAACCAAAACAGGTTCCAAGCGAATACCATCATAATCTACTTAGAGCAGCATGAAGGCGAATATAATACAGAAGTGGGTCAATAGGTTAGGGATCATCAAAAAACACCGAACCACCCAATGTAAGACGGTTTTCAGTGCTTGTTATCCTTTGCAGAAACGACCCCATAGGCTTGTACTTCGCGTCTCTCTACAATTGCAGTCATGTGAAGATCTTGTTTATGTCAATTTAAGACTCCAATCACACTTATTAACTATACGAGAGATGAAATAGATAATATAAAGACTTTTTTTTAACAGTATAGCATGACGTATTGGCAAATGTCAACCAATCTCACAGAACAGACAGATCTCTAATCTATCTTATCTATCTACGGCTAATACACAAATATCTACGACTAAATACCTAAAATTTTACTGAAAATGACTTAATTTGTAATGAGTGAATTAAAATAGAAAAGAAAGATTTTATTTTTTCTATTTTCCGTATGGTTCCCGGGACCTTCGAACCCGGACTAGTCGGATGAGTAAAAGATAATTGTTTCTTGTTTACAATAAGGCAAAATCCCTCCCCCCAAAAACCGTGCGTTGCGTTTTCATTGCAACATGACTTTCCTATGTATAAAATAGAAAAAAACAGCCCGAAAAAAAGAAGAATATAAAATTTGACTCATTCGCTCATCGTGAAGAGAAAGATAGAGAAGATTTTTGGAATCCATTTTCAACAATAGTCCAAAGCTTCGGAAAATCCATTGAATATGGAGGGAAGATTCTCATACAGGTCTTCCAATACGTGTAATCCGACCCATTAAACATAGGTGGACGTGTAATGGACTGTCCCTCATGCATTGTTTTTTTTTTTTTTTGGCCGGAGTAGCCAGCTCTCTTGGGTTTAGTAAACCCAAAGATGAGATGGAGCCTGCCTCTGATACAATTGTTAGGATTCGGAGCTGGCACTAGAGGGGGGGGTGGGTGGTGAATTGAAATTAGTGCAGCGGATCAAAACTTGTAGTTTTGGAAACGAATTTCGTAAAATGCAAGGAGATTCGTTTCGATAGTAATGAGTGTAAAGTTGAAAAAAAAACGGAAAAAACTTGCTGCTATGTAGATTAATGATTGCTGAAAAGTAAGAACTGTATGTAGATAATGATTGCAGAAAAGTAAAACTAACACATTCAAGGAAAACACCCAATTAAAGTGGTTCGATCAAATGACCTACATCCACTTGCGAAGCATTCTTCGATGAGGCTCCAACTTCCACTGCAAATCTCTTGACGGGGAAGGAACAAATACCCCTCCTTACAACCTTTGACAAGTGGTGCACACTCTTCAAGTTTTCAAAGAGGGAAGAAAGAGGAGGGAACACTCAAGCAATTGAAGCAGACTTGCCTCTAACGACTTCCTAAGGCTTTCTTTTTAATCTCAATTTCTTACACCTCAAAGGTTGTAACTCTGTGAGAATTGGAGGGGTTATTTATAGGCCTCAAG
>PYDT01000252.1:0-26882 GCA_004837865.1 Musa balbisiana
CCTTTTCAATATTACATCTCTTTAGCAATCTAAAAGTCAATTTCGTTTGACTAACCTAAAGAGGTCATTTGCTTAGGTTTGCTTAATTTGTAAGCCTAAGAAAAAGTTAATTCTCCCATTAAAACTCATTTAAATTCATGACTCATAATTTTTGCAAAATGAGTCACCAATGTGATTCATCCGAAGAACCAAAAAATAATATCATCAACATAAATTGTGCTCAATAAGAAAAATTATTTTCAAAATGTTTGATAAACAATGTAGTTCAACCTTGCCTTTGTAAAATGTATTTAAAATACAAAGGAACTACGTCTTTCGTACCCAAGTCTCTAGAGCCTGTTTCAAACATAGAGAGCCCTTAGCAATTTGAATACATGATTAGGAGAAGAGAATTTCAAATTCCGGAGGTTTGTCGACATATACTTCTTTTCCAATAAAACCATTCAAGAAGGCACTTTTGACGTCCATTTGAAATAGTTTAAACAATTTCATTACTACTAGCAATCAGGGCAAGGAGCCTCTAATGGCTTCTAATCTTTCCGACAGAGCGAAGGTTTTCTCGTATCGGATACCTTCCTTCTTGGTTGAAAACCGTTGGCCACGAATCTAGCCTTGTTTCCTGAACCACGCTACCACATTCTCTTGCTTGTTTTTTCTAAAGACCCATTTAGTACCATGACTAAATGGTCACCTAGTCGAGGAACAAGCTTTTAATATACCTCATTCCTCTCAAATTGATTCAATTCCTCTTGCATTGCAATGACCCAAGAATCCATCTTTCAGGCCTCGTCAATGCATTTCAGTTTGATTTGATAGAGAAAGGCATCATTAGCACAAAAATTCTTGGAAGAAGAACTGTTTTAACCCCTTTTTGAATGTATCTCCTATAATTTGCTCTTTTGGATGAGCTCTACATACTTCCATTCCTTGGGGTAAAAGGATATTTTGGAAGAAGAGGCATCCAAGTTGCTATTTGGGAGGGGGTTCCTTTAAATCCAAATTTCAAACCAATAGCATCATCAAAATCATTTTTCTTTTAACTCAGAAATTTCATTAAAAATTACATGACTAGGACTCTTTCTATAAAACTAATGTTCTTTTATTACAACAACGAAAAGCCTGTAAAAACGGAAGAGTAACCAAGAAAGATGCCTTCATCGGATTTAGCATCAAATTTTCCTAAGGCATCCTTTTCATTTCAAATAAGCATTTGCACTGAAAACTTTAAAATAAGACACATTTGGTTGTTTTGTTATTCATCTTATAGGGAGTTTTTAATAGAGATGGTCTTATTAAACCTATTTCATGATGTAGCAAGCCGTATTCACGCTCGGCCCAAAAGTAACTTGGTAGACTATGTTCCTTCAACATAAGGTTTCTTAGCCATTTTCTTGTAGATTTCTATTTTTTCTTTCTACTACCCATTTTGTTGTCGGGTTTCTTGGAGTAGAGAAGTTGTGGTTATATCCCGTTAACTTCACAAAAATTTTGGAATCGTGGTTTTGAAATTCGCTACCTGATCACTCCGAATTGATGAAATCATGAATCATTTTTCATTTTGATTGAGTTTACAAAATTTCGATAAACATTTGAAACAATCATTTGTGCAGCAAGAAATTAGGTCCCCAGTTATCTAGTATAATCGCTACAATCACAAAAAGCGTATGTGCCTTCTCCTAGACTTGTCGTGTAAATTGGTCCAAAGAAGTCAAATGGATCAATTGTAATGTCTAGTGGTGCTAATGATTTTTTGGTTAAAACAGTTTTTCATTTGTTTCTAGTTTGACAACGCATCGCCTACTGTCCTTAACAAACTTCATATGAGAACCCTTGTACTAATTCTCTAGAGGAGATTTTAGATATTGTTTCATGCTTGCATGGCCTAATCGCCTATGACATTTCATACCTAGTCATCAAGATTGATGTGCTAGCACATAGTTTTTTAATGCAATCATAGTCAGGATTTTTGGTTTTTCAATAATACACACATTGATTCAATCTAACGATAAACCTTTACACATAATTGACTATACGCAAGAGATTATGTTTCAATCCATCAATAGTAATACATTTCACAATAGAAAAGATTAATTGTTACTATGGTCCTGCCAACGATTTTGACTTTGTTTGTGGTCTCCGAAGGTGACATACGCCTTGTCTATGCTAGTGAGCTTGGAGAATTGGGTGGATCTCCGGTCATGTCACGACCCGAGTCTGATGAGTCAAATGGCCATAACTCCATTTTGGGGGGGGGTCCCTTTAAACAACGGACCAAAATGCTTAAGCCGGGAGCGTTCTCGTATAGTACCACTAATCAGGCCCATATAAGATAATCATACACATATGCCACTTCCGATTGGGATAATGGGATGTTACAGGTCATCATGCCGTGGGCATCCTATAAGGTACCATCTATTGCTCCGAGCTGGTGATGGTGTATGTTCTAGAAGAAGGGATTATTTTAGGTACCATTTACTTTTGGGTGCATCAAAAACTAATCTAACTTGTTATCAGTTGATAGACTTGATCATGGTTCTGTAGGAACCAAAATACCCAATTTGTTGGAGTATTTTTGAATGACATTGATACGTTTTATGTCCATATTTGCAAACAAAAGTTGCAATGCTTTGGTGTTGAACAGTGTAAGATAGACCTTTAATTTGAAGTGGTGGGATTTTAGTGAGAACTTTCACAAACGATTCATTCTTTTAGGAGTGACCCTTATTTGTAAGATTCTGTTCAAGCTTGAGAGTGAACTCGAATTTCTTCAAGGTGTCCTTAAGTAGCAAGTTCTCCTTTTGGAGGAGTTCTAGCTCATGGCATTTTTTTTATGCATGGAGCTAAATAGCATGATATTCCGTTTTTATTTATCAAAATTACAAGTAAAGACTTCAAGTGCTCCTGGTTTAACAATTTATTTAAACTTTTCTACTAATTGGTTGATTCATCAAAGAACTCATGGAAGGCATTAATACATCATGATAAGATAAAAAAATTTCTGCATTCCAATTAAATTCGGTTACCTCCTCTCGAGGCATTAGGCGTAATGAGCAAATGCTCGGTGTTGGAATCCTCTTCTTCGGAATGCGCTTGAATTCACCCACATTGCTTTGAGCGCCTTCTTCTTGAGGATCTCTTTTGGCTTGGGGACATTCATTTTGGAAAGCCCCGGCTTCTTGCTCATAGCATACACTTGTCTTTTATGTTCAAGTTTGTTTTTGCGGGGTATTTTTAAATTTGTTCTTTATAAATTTTTTAAATTGTTGAGTCAAGTTGCAATGTCATTTGTCCTGTCTCATCACTTGATGTTCCTTTCAAGTGGTTCTTTTGTGATGTGAGTGCCATTCCTTTCCCCCCATGTTCTTTGGAAGGGGGTTCTCAGCTCGTCATGGATTGACATGTCATTTAGCTAGGTTATTAGAGACCAATAATTCTTCACGAGGGAAATGTTTTAAGGGCCTTGGCTATTGAATGATGAACTGTGGATCCCAACTTGTAGGAAGGATCGTAAGATTGTAGTTACTAATCAAAGTAGAAAAATCTTTACCAAGAGCTTTGAGTGCCATTTGATGCATCCGTGCAAAAGGGGTGTACATTCTCCGAGGAATCACTTGGTTCATTCGAAAAAGTCATAGAGTGCACAAGAAGATGATTTTGGAATCTTTTTACCTGGCAGTGCCTTCATGACGTGCACCTCAAGAGTTCTCCCAAATATCAAAGCAGAATCACAAGTGAAAGCGAATTAAATCATTTTTGTCTAGTGCACAAAACAAGGCTCATAGCCTGGTTGTAAAGCAAAAACTTGTCTTCTCGATTCATCCATTTTTGCTCTCGGAAGAGAAGATTTTGAAATCCATTTCAACAATCGTCCAAAGCTCGAAATCCATGGAAAAGAAGATTCTCATAGTGTCTCCACTACGTGTAATACTGAACCCATTAAACTAGGTGGACAGGTAATGGAGCTGTCCCTATGCATGCCGCGAGTAAGCCATCTCTCTTGGGTATTAAACCAAATATGAGAGTGAACTTGCTCTGATACCAATTGTTAGGATCAAGGCACTAAGAGGGGGGGTGGGGTTGGTTGTGTGAATTAGGTATAGCGGATTAAAACGTCGGTTTTGATAAATCTTTCGGTACGGTAAAAATTGAACTTTGAAAGCGTGTTCGTTATAGTAGAGCAGCTAAGGTAATGAGTAAATAAGAAGTAAGAAAGTTGCAGTATGTGAATCGCAACAATGAAATGCAACCCGAGCATTACGCGTTTTGAAAGGGGTTACGGTCAAATGACCTAAATCCACTGCGAGGCCCCTCTTCGAAGAGGCTTCCCCCTCCACCATAGCAAAATCTCTTGGAAATGGAAGGGTAAATACCCCTCTTACAACTCTTTACGAGCAGTTCACACGTTACGATTTCAAGAAAGAAGGAGTGGTGACACTAGCAAATTGAAAACCAAGGATGATAAGACTTTTAAGACCTTTCTCAATCCTATGCGCTACTCAAAAGTTATTTGTCTGCTGAGATGAGGGGTATTTATTAGGCCCCAAGAGGATTCAAATTGGGCTCCACAAATTTGAATCCTTATGTTCCGAAGCTCGCGTGCCACGCCTGTTAGTTTTGCACTGACAGTGTAATTGGAGGTTGCCAAAGCCCAGTCCAGCCAGGCACTGCCACGCTTGGCTCTCGGGTGCTGGGCGGTGCCAAGCTCAGACCGGCGGTTCCACCGCCTAAGCTCTAGGCGTGCGGGCGGTGCCACCGCCCAGAACCGGACGTTCACGCCCGAACTTGCTAGTCACTGGTTGGGCTTTAAGTCCGGCCCAAACCAGTTTCATTTTGGCCCAATTGGCCCCTAACAAGATTAAGGATTATTTCTAATCCTAACCTAATTACATTCAAACACGTAAACTAAAGACATACTCCTAAGCAAGTTTTTAACCGGTAATACTTCAGTCTTGTTCCGGCGATCTTCCGACGGACTCCGATAAGACCTTGGATTTCTTCCGCACGGAACTACCAACGGGCTACCGATTTGTGCGAATGCAACGAGTAACCGGCCTTCTCGGTGATCTCTGCAAACTCCTGATGATCTATTCCGGCGGACTTCCGAAACTTCGATAAGTCCCCGATTCTCTCGATTGGTTCCAGAAGCATCTCACGACGAATCTTCAGACTCTCAACGGACTCCGAACACCCATCGAACTTGCCCTCAGTAGAACTGCTTTAGGTCTTCAAGCTGTCATAGTTAATCCTGCATACTTATCTCAACATATGGATTAGATAAAACATGACAATTGAATGTCATCATCAAAATCCGAGATTCAACAACAGGTGTCGGCAATCAAATGATTGGCTTGTAGGGCACCTATGCCGTGATAAACTGGTGTACTATATACCTTCCATAGATGAGGCGGCCTAGTCTTATAGTTGCCTTATGTGAGGACACTAGGGATACATGCAAGTACTCATGGGGAAAGTTCACTATCGATTCCGCTCTGGAATACTAGAGGGTGTGATGTACCTTATTATCATCAGCAATTTCATCCCTCGTAGGATATTTAGTCCTTAGACCGTAAGCCACCAGGATGTCTATTTGAATATTCCATTATGTGATATCGGATTATAGGCTTGGAAATTTTAGATCTAACATAGCGTCATCGAGTGCCAAACTACCCCTACGATAAAAATGAGTGTTCAATAAAGGATCATCACTTCAGTATCATGAGAGGAAGATCCTTATATCTTGCTCAAGCAATCCCTAGCTAAGATCATTTGGCTTGAGAGAAAAAGAGTCTCCCAAGAGGAATCTGATTTGAGCGGACTCGAATAACAACTATTTGACTAATAGGAACATTTACCTAGCATACGATCTTCTAAAATATTAGATAGAAAATGGACTATAGATACACAGTAACGAGGATAGCCGGGTCTGATGATGGATTCCATTGTATCGTCTAAGGATTACGCATAGTGGCATGTAGCGTCCATAGTTAATGAGTCAAGTGAAATTATTATAAAGATAAAATAACAGGTAGACTCATGGCAAGTTTTGATAATTGGGCCTAGAAGGGCACCCACAGTGGTAGATGTCGTGACAAGTAGAGGTTCAGATTTGAGTTATCCGTTGGAGCTATATCTTAATGGATATCCAATAAGATTCCTGATTATTGGATCCTATAGTAGATACAATAAGAGCAAGAAGATATTATTGGGTTAGAGATTACATATCCGAGGGCTTGGCATGTTGGATAGAGATCCAATTACCAATAGGTAGGATCCACTAGGTTAAATTGACAAAGGAACTCTATAAATAGGCAGGGAACTAAAGGCCATAAACTAGACCTCGCGTTTTTAGTTGTCATTCTATTCTTCTCTCCCCCCTCCTACTCAAATTATAGCCCAAGTTGGGGCATGTGGATAGCAGACGAGTTAGCCATCTTCTGATGCGTGGTGCAAGCAGAGAGGAGATTTGAGCAACGATTTGAGAAGCATCTTACAACCCTTTGTCATGTGGACCACCCTAGAGAGGAGGATAGTTGCCTCCTGCATCCCTCTCTAATAGATCTATAGGAATTTAGAGATATACACGTCCCTAGGTAACAAATTTTTATATTGCGGTAGTTTGACAATTCGTGGGTTTTAGTTGCACCAATTTTTGCACGACGATGAACATTCTTTTTACGAGAATTGAATATTTTTATTTTTCTTCTGCATGCACATGTGATGTAACCTAGGTTCTCAGATATCTGAAGGTGCATAATTAGGTGTCCAGGGGTCAACGCAATGGAATCGATCTGATGAGATCATGATAATTGATGTTGTCGATTCGGCTTTAAACACAAACCCGAAAATAATCCCTATCGTAGGGTTACTTAAGAGGACATCAAGATTATCGGATAGATGATGTAGTGTATACTTATCTATATGATTGAGGTGGTTGTTCTCATAATTGCTCAGTGAGAACACTAGGGAACAAGTGCAGTGCTAATTGGAGGAATGGGTTGCATAACGATCCACTCTTTTGTTTTTCATTATTAGTTTACTATCCGATGTATCCCCCGGCGAATAAGGCTTGGTTTCAAGTTCAAGGTATTGTTGACACTAGCGGAAGTCTCTTGTTTACATCATAGTTTCAGTCGTTGGGGCATTAGTTAATCTTATTTCTGAGGGGCACTTCTCACTCCCTAGTAGTTGTTGTCCTACTGGCCCTAGGTGAATTCTGATTCGTTGACGACACATTCCTATTTTGGAGTGGAAATCATCAAAGTTGTAGATGATTCTTACTTAAGCGCTATAGTTTGCTAGTGCCTTATAGCAAAGCAAGCCTTGTAGTCGTATTTTTCTCCATCGGGCAGGCAGTGTTGTTTGGAATGAAATAATAGGGTTTAGTTAAGTTAGAAAGTTCTATAGTGCCTGTCAGGCAGGGTACAAGAAACACTCTGGAAATATGGAATTGGACTAAATAGTAAAGTAATGAGAGCGGAGCGAGGGGAGTCAGATTGACTACTTGTAAAGTGCATTATGATTTGTAGGGGTTGATTCCGATAGTAGTAAGTTGGTAGTAGGCTAACAATCACACATAGGCATTGTGAAGGGACAGCTATAGGCATTGCAGGGACAACTACAAGAGTGAAATAGCCAGCTAGGAGCTTCAGCCTACAACTAAAGGAAATCAATAAGTAAGTAGAAACCCGGAACTAACAAGCAAGAGTCAAAGCTATGAAAGTCAACCTGATATGGAAGAGAGGTAGTTTGAAGCTAATAAGGAAGTACCCAGATCGCACAAGTTATATAGCCTGAAAGGAAGGAGTTAACGGTTGGGAGCATAGAAGGTAAGACCTATCACCTACCTTGGGGTTACTAATGCAACTTATTTGGATCTTGTCGACTTAACGGATTACTTGAGATTGGATTCTTACAAAACCGCCCCCACAAATCAAGAATTGACATCTAGTAAAGCAAGCATGTGGTATAGACCCGTAAAGACACTACACTGCTGCATACTTTCTCACTACACTTTCCGGTCTTGTAGCTTCCTTTCGCACTGCTGCTTTTTGAGTCAATTACGGAACTGCTTCTTTCACTATCATTGGATGGGAACTCCTCGTATTCATGGTGAAAAGGCGGAATAAGGCAGATTTCTCGTCTTTAAGGCAAGGTGTTCAAGCCCTCTTTCTCTAAGTTGAAGCAAAGAATCCAACTATCAACTCGAAATCAGGTCTTCCAGCTACCCGGTGCTCTTCCCCGGTCTGAAACTCAGACAAATTGTTCTTCCCCTTTGCCAACAACAAGAGAGGAAGCCGACCACAACTCTTGCGACAAATACAGGCCTACCTAAACTAGATCTATACGGGATCAATTCAATTCTTCACTTCAGTACTATAAGGAAGGGGGTCGCCTGTCTGCTTTAAGATAGTAGTCTGCTTAGACCTAATAAGCTCTGTAAACAGAAAGAGACTCCCACGCCAACTTAACCCTCAATTCTGAAAGGAGAAAGCACTAGTTTTGTGACCGGCAAAGAAAAAGAGAGGCCAAGCTACGTAGGCTGCCAGGAAAGCTGTCTAGTCATAAGTGAGAGTTTAGATCGGAAAGAGATATGATTGTTTTGAAAGAAAGGAGACCGGGTTGACCCCTAAACTAGGAGTAGTCTAAGTAAGGGACAGGATCCGTTGCCGAATAAAGATCTTCTGCAGTAGTCGTTGCTTGGCTAGAGAGAATCATAAGTGAGAGTTGAGGTCGGCAAGGAGGAGAGAGTTGGGATTGACCCTCGAAGAAGGAATTGAACTCCGTATGGAAAGAGTGAAGCTAATACCAATGAGAATGAAAACAAGTAGTAATAGGCCAAGCAAAGAGTTGTTTGTTGGGAGTAAAGTCATAATCCAACTAGTACTTAATTAGTTAGTGACGAAGCGGGAAGTTCATGGGTGAAATCCCTAGTTCGAAGCTTAATTGTAAGGCTCGGAAGTTGCAAGCTTCATAGTAAGGCTCGGAGTCTAAGTAAGAAAGAATAATTTGTTGACTACGGAGAGGTGGGCAAGGTATATCCTACGGGATCTTCAGCTGTATCAAAGGAACAGGAGGGGAGTCAGCATCAGCAGCATCCGCAGAGTTAGCATCTACAAGAAATCCATGTTTGTTGGCTTAGAGTCAACTTTCGAATTCTGGCTGTTCTACTTTGAAGTATATTAGTAGCCTTAGATGCTTCAGATGGGTCATATGAGAACTAAAACGGCCCTCATAGTAATTGGCTCTCCCAACTGACTATATAGGCCTCTGCCCTTATAATTAATGCCAGGTTCAGATCCTTTGCAAACTCCCTCTGGATTAACTCTATTCCTGCTAGTAGTGAGCGAGGCAACTCGGGAACTCCTGCCGCTCGAACAAAGGACTTGGATTCACCTGATCTTGTTTCTTATCTGTCAACAACAAAATCACTGGTACTGAGTTGTCATCGTAAGAAAAACAGTGGTAAGTTGGTAAGTCAAGTAGGAAAACAGGGAATCTCGCCTATCTCGTAAGAAAACTGGGATTCTGGGATTAGAAAGCAACATCCGGAGTAGGAATAAGAGGTAAGGAAGCAGTATCCGGCTTTTCTTAGTGACGCCAGAAAACATAAACACAACTAGAAACTCATTGAATTGAAAACAGAACATAGGAGTCGAAAAAGAGTAACACTTGTATTAGTATTTGTATGCTCGTCTGGTTCGCCCCCGCTACTGGGAATCAAAGTCTGAATCGGCGAAAACTGTTACTGTTGCTGTTGCGCTAACGGGAGCAAGAGGAGAGGGAAATCATTCTTTACTATTCAATAAGGAAACTCTATTCTGTAATTCCTCCTTTGACCTCGAACTAGAAATTACGCTGATGATACTGATTAAGATCAAGATGAAGCCTTCGGATATTCCGCTTTAGTGTAATTCTGAGAAAGTTGTGAGTTGAAGCCTGAAACCGGTCAGTTGCAGCCTAAAACCCAGTAGCTCAGTAGTTCAAGGTACAAGCGACTCCTAACTTTGCGTTCAAAAAAGCCGGGAAACGCACAAATCTCAGATCGAGCAGGTCATCTATTAGCTAAATTGGGGTCACTGCCTTTTTTCCCGGGAAAACGCACAAATGTCCGATCGATCTGGTCAGCTATTAGGTAAAATCCGGTTGCTACGAAAAAAGCCGGGAAAACGTGAAATGATCAGATCCATCCGGAGCTCTATTAGGGCCAAGCAACGGATAGACAAGCAACGGCTACGCCGTTGCGCGGCAGCAACAATAGTATGTTATAACGCAGTTATAACAGTTCCTTTTTTCGTGTTGCGCGGCAGGAGCTCTTTCCCATCGCTACCTTTTTTCCCGGGAATTGGTGAGTGGGCCGGTTTGAGATCGAGTTTGAGTTGAAGACCTAGTTTCCCTTGTTGAATCTGGTTTCTTATATAAGGAGAGATAGAATTGAACCAGTAAGTATAAGACTAAGAATTTCACCCAGGAGTCGAAGAATGAAACCACCGAGTAGCAGACTGTATCCCTCTGGGCCACGGAATGAACCCAGTCAGTATCAGAATCCAACCCGCTTCCCCAAGACCCTAACCCGGTAGCAACAGAATGAGACCGGCCGGACTCAGACTCAAAGTAGTCGGTATTTTACTGTAGCTCAGGTATGGAGCTCAGTGGCTAAGGTATAGAATGAGCTCCAGTACTAGCAGCCTTATAACCAGTAGCCGCCTACTAGACTAACGCGCAACAGCCGTAGTTACTTGGCCCCGTGTTTTTTCGATGCATTTCCTGTAGTTGCTTGTAGCTCCAAGTATACTTGTTCTGTTCACTTGTGTAGTATTAGGGAGCTGTTCGAGCGAGTAGAAGTCAAGGTAGAAAGAGATGATTGTGTTATCGGTTCAACAAGTAGAGGTCGAGGCAAAAAGGAAGCTGATTCCTATTGAAAAGAAGCTGGACCAAGGAAGCCAGCAACAAGCAAGAGGTTATGTTCCACTTTGCGCTTCTGCTGACACAGAGGAAAGTCGAGTTCCTGTGGAAGAATCCTGTATTGGTGTAGCACAGGGAGGGGAAGAGGTGAGGACAAGTCACTACTTAGCCACTACTAACGACCGCCAAGGCGACAAGCAACGTAGCTCAACGAATAATACGCGAAGTTCTAGAAGGAGCAAGACTCTCGTGATAGCTTCACACTGGTGGCCCTACATAGCTCGAAGTCAAGGCCCCTACTATATTGCAAGTCTCAAGTTGAGTAGCCAGTTGAGTAGCCAGTAAGGAATGCAATAGCTGTATCCGGTTTTGAAGCCAGTAGTTCAGGTAGAAATCAACAAGCTTATACTGCACTGCATATACATGACGTTGCGCTAACGGAGAGTTCGCAAAGAAAGTATTCTTGTAACGCGTTGGATGCTGGACCGGAAGAGAGAAATAAGCAAAGAGGTGTGTGCGCCAGGCAATAAGTTCGGATTAGGAAAGGTGCGCTTACGTAGCTAATCTAGCAATTACAGCTGATGCAGACTATAAAGAAGATCTACCTATTACTGTGTGCGGAAAGGAATATGCGCTTCAGAAGATGGGACAATCAGTGACGTTACCAACCTGAGATGTTAGCGACTTGGACCACAATGAAAGTACACCGCTTATTGATTGAGTTGGGCCAGTGGCAACTAATATGTACGCTTGAGAGGAGAAGGTAAAGTTTGTGAAGCGCTAAGTCAAGAAGTGTAAGAGTATTAAGAAGCCTCATCTACTCTCTTTTCTTATGCCCACTACGAATAAGCCGTGAAAAAGGTAAGGTCAACTGCAAGTGAAGCGGGAGGGACAGTTTGAAAGTATTGTGTTGGTGCTGTAGAAAGAAAGTAAGCTGGCAAGTGCTAAGTCCGCAGGGTAACCTTCCATTCCATTATTTTCATAACTTCAAGTCGACGAGAGCATTAGCTGTGAAAAAGGCCGAATCGATGCAGATGCAATGCGGGTGTCAGCTGCAAGTGGTTGTGCAAGGAGAGGTCGTGGAGAGATGGGTGCTTCCTCTGCGCTCAAATCATTTCCTAGTTTGACCCTTCAACAAGAACAAGTACCTTAGTGAAAGGGTGTTTAGTATATAGGTACTACAACAATAGAATAGGAATGCCAGGGACAAGTAACGGTTGATGCTCAGCATAAGGCTTATAGCCAAGAGAGAGAGAGGCGCACAGGCAGTAGCTAAAGAATCAAGGTCAAGGGAGTAAGACCTATAGACAGGAAAGTTCGAATGCGATAGGGACTGTTCCACTTGAAAGAATGAGGCAAGTAGACAGTTTGCTAGTATATGGGTCTATTCCATATTCTGAATGAAAGAAGAAAAGGCATGATAGTTCTAATTTCCTGAAGGCGGGGCACCGGCCAAGAGCCCTCAATTGGAGAGTGAGATAGGGCAGTGTCAGGTTGGTAGTGAAGATCCTTATCAGTAGTAACAGACTTAAGTGCAAGGTAGTTGGATTCCCGAGTTCCCCACCAAGTTATCATCAAAGACATAACAGTAAGTTAACAAGTACAGAATTCATTATTTGAGTTTCTTTCTTGCAGTTGTGTTTGCGGCAGTGGTTGGATATCCCTAGTTATTAGTTACAGGATGAGAAGCGCCAGTTCCATTCACATAGTTAGGAGTCAAAGAACGAGGGCTAGTAGCTGTAGACCGGAGACAGGAAAGACAGCTTCGAGATGAAGTAGCTAAGGAGTGAAAGTCCGCCGGGTAGGCTCAAGCTAGCAAACAAGGATCAAGATCTTTAGTGCCAGAGTGAAGGCAAGGTTCTCGAGCTGTAGAGTCAGTCCTATCTCTTTGTTTTAGGTGAGTTCAGCAGTTACAGGATGAAAGCCAATAGCGCTCTAGTTTGAAGCGAGCAGTATAAGAATCCAAGGTTAAATGACGAGTGAAATACAGGCAGGGCAGGTCCACAGGCAGTAGCGAGAGTCTTTTCCGTAGTAGTGGATTTCCGAGTGCCCCGCGGTTCCATTCTGATAGCGAGGAGTTTCATTCCTTTTAGGTGTATCGATCCTTAGTTCCGCTCTTTTTGGTAGGAGCTAAGCCTTGTTAGCACTAGCCTCATTCTTTGCCTCACTTTATGCATTCCCTGACTCCAGTTTGAGTATGATAGGCACCAGTTCTCTTCTTTGTATTAGTAGTTCACAATCCTTATAGGACACGTTATTGGCTTTGATTCTGAATAAACCTTTTGACTCTGAGACTTCTTACTTGCATTCCCTATACTTGAACTAGGGCTTACTCTACCGCCTATAAGTAGTATTCTTGTTATCCAGTAGGTGCGTTAGATCACACCTGTATTCTCTATTTCTTGATTCTAGTGAGATAAGATATGAAAGGCACACCACTAGTGAAGGGAGAAAAGTGAGGATCCAGATCCGCTGTTAAAGCATGTAAAGCAGTAAAGACAGGCTCTTAGGCGGTAAGGCAAGGCTCGAAGGCAGTAAGGGAGGGCTTGGGTTACTACAGTTCATTTAAGATTCTAAGAATCCGTATGCTACCAAGCAGTAAAAGTCTTTGTTGGTAGCTAAGGTCTTATTAGCGCTAGCCCAATTCTGACTATCTGTTAGTTAAGCCCGAGTTCTGTGCTTCAAGCTTGTGGGTCGGGGGGCACTACTGGAGTTCCTACTCCTTTCTTTGATTCTTACCTTTGAATTGGATTCCCTAATACACCTACTCGTTCTTGGACTTGGTGACAGTGATCCAGCTTTGGAGTAAAGATTAAGACTTCATCCACTCCACTGGAATTCTTTGACTAATAGGTGAGTTCTTTAGTTGTATACTGATTGACTGGACTGCTCCCTTACCTAGATGCACTGGATCGTATCAACGAGTATTAGAATGAGAAAAAAAAGCGTAAGCCTGAAAGCAAGGAGAAGTATACTGAAATTCATGGAGGGGAAGGCTCTAACCTCAAGTAAAGAGTGCAACCGAGGAGTATAAGAACGAAAGTCAATAGTGTTAGGTTCAAAGAAAGTTGCGGTAGATCTTAGGTGAAATAATGAAAAAGTGCTAGTGGTAGGTCGGAACCAAGCAAAGACAGGCTAAAGAGATGGTAAAGCAAGGTCCGAATCCGCAGTTAAAGTATTAGCCGGCAGTAGTCAATTCGTAGTTTTGAGCTACAGCCCCGTTAGCTGCAGTTCGGGTGTGAGAAGCACCGGTGCTATTCCTGTCCGCCCCAGTGCCATTATGATTAGCTTTTGTTCGAGTCTGTGTTTTTATGTCCATGTGTTAGAGTTATGTCAGGGATCCCTACCTTATAGCTCGATCCCTTATTGAGACTTTGATTATGTTACTCATGAGTTGGATTCCCACTTATGTGTTTGATCCATCAGGGGCCTTGTTCAATTCCCTATAGTAGTAGTGATAGTAGTGATTTCTTGATTCTAATAAGATAAAGCATGAAAAGCACTAGATATAGTTTGAAAGCAAAAGGAGAGAGACTAGGTGCCAGCAAGGTTTTGATCTAAAGACTGAGTTTAGAGTTTAGTTCACTGAGTTGTTGTCTTCTTTCTACTACATAGTTAGCTTCTTCTTATTCCTATGTTAGAGAGGGCGCTACAACAATGAGTCTGAGAGCTCGTCAAAAAAGGAAGGCTTGAAGCACCTTACTTGAGAATTGGATTATTTATTGACTATTTAAAAGAACTAGGCGTATAGGTGGATTTCCGACTTTCAAGACTGCGGCTATGTGGTGTATTTGCTCCTTTCAAGAAATAGACGTAGGTTGGCGAGAAATAGCACTATGTTTGGTTGGCTTCGAAGGGAAAAGCAGATAGGGTTGGGCAAGAAGGAGGGCAATTACGAGTTTCGAAGAGTATAAAGGTATTGTTAGGCACCTAGTTCATTATTCTACTTACAAGTTTGGATTCTTACTTTCCCATTTGAGAGTTGAGTTACTTATCGGAATATGGGTCGTACTTGGTCCTGACATCCTAGCTTCTTTGTTGCAAACTTACCCTCCGAGCTTATAGTCTTGCTTTACTTGCTCTCGGCCTGACACCCCCCCAGCTCTAACTCAGGCTTTCCTTGCTGGAAGCTGCTGGCTTTGATTCTCATTCTCTTGTCTAAAACTTACATGCCTGTCTTTACTTCTGACTTATCTACTGATATATATTCTAAGCAATATGAGAATTTGAGATCAAGAGTGCCAGGCTAAGTAGGTGCCCCGGGAGCTAGGATGCTTTAAGCTGTGTGGGAATGCAAATGATAAGTATATGACTAAGATAAAGTAGTTGAAGACATGGAGTTGGGAGTGGTAGGCCTGAGCTAAAGCATAGGCATTGAAGTGATAAATATCAGAATCCAAGTCAAGAGTGCCCGAGTGAAACGTCAGGTTCAAACAAGCAGTTTAGACCAGATCCTCTAAGCGTAAGCCTGAAAGCAAGGAGAAGTATACTGAAATTCATGGAGGGGAAGGCTCTAACCTCAAGTAAAGAGTGCAACCGAGGAGTATAAGAACGAAAGTCAATAGTGTTAGGTTCAAAGAAAGTTGCGGTAGATCTTAGGTGAAATAATGAAAAAGTGCTAGTGGTAGGTCGGAACCAAGCAAAGACAGGCTAAAGAGATGGTAAAGCAAGGTCCGAATCCGCAGTTAAAGTATTAGCCGGCAGTAGTCAATTCGTAGTTTTGAGCTACAGCCCCGTTAGCTGCAGTTCGGGTGTGAGAAGCACCGGTGCTATTCCTGTCCGCCCCAGTGCCATTATGATTAGCTTTTGTTCGAGTCTGTGTTTTTATGTCCATGTGTTAGAGTTATGTCAGGGATCCCTACCTTATAGCTCGATCCCTTATTGAGACTTTGATTATGTTACTCATGAGTTGGATTCCCACTTATGTGTTTGATCCATCAGGGGCCTTGTTCAATTCCCTATAGTAGTAGTGGATTTCTTGATTCTAATAAGATAAAGCATGAAAAGCACTAGATATAGTTTGAAAGCAAAAGGAGAGAGACTAGGTGCCAGCAAGGTTTTGATCTAAAGACTGAGTTTAGAGTTTAGTTCACTGAGTTGTTGTCTTCTTTCTACTACATAGTTAGCTTCTTCTTATTCCTATGTTAGAGAGGGCGCTACAACAATGAGTCTGAGAGCTCGTCAAAAAGGAAGGCTTGAAGCACCTTACTTGAGAATTGGATTATTTATTGACTATTTAAAAGAACTAGGCGTATAGGTGGATTTCCGACTTTCAAGACTGCGGCTATGTGGTGTATTTGCTCCTTTCAAGAAATAGACGTAGGTTGGCGAGAAATAGCACTATGTTTGGTTGGCTTCGAAGGGAAAAGCAGATAGGGTTGGGCAAGAAGGAGGGCAATTACGAGTTTCGAAGAGTATAAAGGTATTGTTAGGCACCTAGTTCATTATTCTACTTACAAGTTTGGATTCTTACTTTCCCATTTGAGAGTTGAGTTACTTATCGGAATATGGGTCGTACTTGGTCCTGACATCCTAGCTTCTTTGTTGCAAACTTACCCTCCGAGCTTATAGTCTTGCTTTACTTGCTCTCGGCCTGACACCCCCCCAGCTCTAACTCAGGCTTTCCTTGCTGGAAGCTGCTGGCTTTGATTCTCATTCTCTTGTCTAAAACTTACATGCCTGTCTTTACTTCTGACTTATCTACTGATATATATTCTAAGCAATATGAGAATTTGAGATCAAGAGTGCCAGGCTAAGTAGGTGCCCCGGGAGCTAGGATGCTTTAAGCTGTGTGGGAATGCAAATGATAAGTATATGACTAAGATAAAGTAGTTGAAGACATGGAGTTGGGAGTGGTAGGCCTGAGCTAAAGCAAAGCATAGGCATTGAAGTGATAAATATCAGAATCCAAGTCAAGAGTGCCCGAGTGAAACGTCAGGTTCAAACAAGCAGTTTAGACCAGATCCTCTCGAGAAAGGCTAAGATAAGGAAATGGGTCAGTTTGGTAGTTCTTAGTTCAGGGGAGCAGGTATAGGTTGAAAATGAGAAATCGGCCTTCAAGAAAGGAATGCCAGGGTGAAGCTATAACCCCCAAGAGAGAAGGGATCAAACTAACAAGTAAGAATGCCATAAAGGAATAAAGAGAACAACTCAAAAGGTAGTAAATAAAGAATGAAAGGAACAATGAAAAGAGTTGAACTCATTAACATAAGGATGGCAGAGCGAAGGAGGAATAAATAATCAAACAAAGGGGTCAGGAGACGTTTCTAAGTCGACTAATACAAATATAGAGCTATAAGGCCAATAGGTGGTGTAGGCTCTAGTGCATCTAGCTAATAACTCAAAGAATGGAAATAGGAATAGAGAATATTGGGATCCACCCGCTGCAATAAGTAGTCAAATTATTGGTTAAAGAATTGAGCTAGTGCCGGCTTACGACACTCACTTTGATTCTGGAACTACCAATAAACTGAATTGAATCACTGATAGCAAGGATCGAACTGCTGATCTTCGAATCTGTAACGCTCCCACTTACCGATCTCAAGGCTGCCTTTACTGCTATGAAATCAGACTTAGCTTTCGGGGTCCAAGCAAATACTAATGCCAACAATAATCAGCTTGTGGGCAGGGAATAAAACACTGCCTAGCAAGACTCTCTGCTGTTAGAGTACAACCACTACCGATAATACTCGATACTCAAGCTCGGAACTCAAACGAAAACTTGTGCTGACAAGACAACTACTACCGGAAAGAATGCCTTTAATGAAACATACTTCTATGGGAACCCGGGAATCCAACTCAAAGGGAAGAACCTGGCCCTCTGTCCCAGACTAAAGAATAAGATCAATAACCAGAAGAATTGAGTTACTGCGGGGAAAGGCTGATATCACTACTACCAAGAATAGAATTGGAACTTAACTCGTAACACAGCTTTGCTTCAGGCTTACTGCCCGGCGCACAAGGGAATAGGTCACTTCCTCATCATTATTGTATTTATTCTTACCTCCATACTTAACTTAGATCGAGATATTGGGATCCACCCGCTGCAATAAGTAGTCAAATTATTGGTTAAAGAATTGAGCTAGTGCCGGCTTACGACACTCACTTTGATTCTGGAACTACCAATAAACTGAATTGAATCACTGATAGCAAGGATCGAACTGCTGATCTTCGAATCTGTAACGCTCCCACTTACCGATCTCAAGGCTGCCTTTACTGCTATGAAATCAGACTTAGCTTTCGGGGTCCAAGCAAATACTAATGCCAACAATAATCAGCTTGTGGGCAGGGAATAAAACACTGCCTAGCAAGACTCTTGCTGTTAGAGTACAACCACTACCGATAATACTCGATACTCAAGCTCGGAACTCAAACGAAAACTTGTGCTGACAAGACAACTACTACCGGAAAGAATGCCTTTAATGAAACATACTTCTATGGGAACCCGGGAATCCAACTCAAAGGGAAGAACCTGGCCCTCTGTCCCAGACTAAAGAATAAGATCAATAACCAGAAGAATTGAGTTACTGCGGGGAAAGGCTGATATCACTACTACCAAGAATAGAATTGGAACTTAACTCGTAACACAGCTTTGCTTCAGGCTTACTGCCCGGCGCACAAGGGAATAGGTCACTTCCTAACGCTTGAAACTCAANCCTATATAAAATATTAAGGGTTAGGGCCGGTGGTGACACGCCCCAACCCGTAGAACGCCTCAACCCTCTTGGCCAAAGGAGTATAAGAATCGAAGAGGCTGGGAGGGTTTCCTCTTGGGGGGTCTAAGCCTTTTTAGAGTCAGGAGGTGGGGGGAACGGAAAGAGTTCAAGGCGAGGGAAATAGGGCGGGAAGGGAAATACAGGATTCATGTTGAGTGTTAGATAGGGGAGGTAGTTGACGGAACGCCTTCCGGTGAGATAATCCGTTCTGCTTTGTTGGTTGTATGTGAGTTCTGTATCTGTTTCATTCCTAGTTTTCTGACGAGCGTTCTTCAAGCATTGTTGGCATATTATTTAGTGATCGTCTTCAAAGTGTCCGTTGGTTGTCTTGTTATCGGTGGTTTCATTCCAAGTTTCTTGTTTCATTCTTTTACTTATTAGTTTCAGTCGGTTAGGGCAGTGTTGGTTTCTTTCTGATTAGTTTCATTCTAGTACTTAGGTGTTTTCATTCTTCTATTGTAGGTAGAGCTCCTTAGAAAGGTCTCCTTGACCCGTTGCTTGGCCCGTGAAAGTCTTACCAGTACAAGTTCAATTCCTCTTTCTGGGGGACTACGCTTAGAATTGTCTAGTTGGCTTCCTAGTGTTGAGTTCTAGTCTATCAGAGCACTAGTTCAATTCTGTATTGCAGGGGTTCTAATTCTTGTTAGCCGCTGTTCCATTATTAATGGCATAGTGGGATTCCTCTGTTGATGTTTAAGTAAAATAGTGCAAGTTGCATTCTTCTCCCAATGAGTGGAATTCCAGAAGTAAGGTGAGATTCGCCCCCCGTACTACTAGTATGTTACTTATTAGTTAAATTCCGACTTGCCTTAGCACAGAATCCATTTTTTCTCTGATAACAAGCGAGTTAACCTGGAAAGGAATCCTTTGAGGCTCTAACTTCCCTTACCGCGTAGAATGAAATTGAACTAACACACTGTAAACTCTTCCTTTAGCTAAGAGCACTTGTTTGTCTTGTTGTGTTGGGCCGAGTAAACAAGATCTTAGCGCATTAGCTTCAGCAGATGAGCATTCTTTAGTGATTCCCATTAGTAAGTTGGGTCTGACTTTATTCTTTTAGTAAGTTGGGTCTGACTTGATTCTGGGAA
Organism: Musa balbisiana; assembly: GCA_004837865.1. Taxonomy (NCBI): domain Eukaryota; kingdom Viridiplantae; phylum Streptophyta; class Magnoliopsida; order Zingiberales; family Musaceae; genus Musa; species Musa balbisiana. Next base: position 19,706 of record PYDT01000252.1, read on the forward strand.
AAGACTGCTTCCCGGTGTAGTGAATGCATTGATGCGGAAAAGTGGGAATATAGTCAGTGTGCCACGAGTTACTCCTTTCTTTTGTGACTCTGTCTCCTCCCAGGAAGGGGATTCTCGAGTCTCTTCGTGGTTGAGGTTTAGTAGGAGCGTGGCTTAATAAGGTAGCCCCAGACTCTCGGTCTTCAGTAAAGGTAGCGAAGTCACTAACTGGAATTAAGGGAAGCGCTAGGCGACTATAAGGTGTTATATATAACCTACACCCGGTGCAATTCGTTTTGAGTGAAATCACCAGTGCTTACCGCTAACGCCCCTGGCTCCAGGGAAAGAAATGATTTGGATTTAGGGAACGACCCCAAGTGGTATCGCGATTTAGCTGTTTTCGAAAGGAATTGTAATGGTGTTTCTTTGATCCGAAGCTGTTCTTGCTCAAGGTTAACCAGCTTATTCAGTGGCAAGAGCTTATGCCGAAAAGAGAGAGAAAGGTAAGAAGGTTCAAAAGAGAGAGAAAGGTAAGAAGGTAAAGTAAAGAGAAAGCAGTCGACACGTGAAAGCTAGGCCAGCCTTCTTTTTGATTAGATCGTTCTAGCCACGGCCTATTGCTGCTTTTTGTGTAACAGATCCGGAATCGCCTCTACCCCTTTCTTAGGTTATAGTAATAGGAATACTTTCCCGGGGAAGCGAAAGAGTAGTGGGGCTAAAAAATGACTACTTGATTCTTTTCGTCTTTCTTTTGCCTTTCTTCTTTTCGTCTTTTGCCGCTCCTGACCCAAGAAAACGATTATATGTTGGCAAGTGGAATCCCACTCGTTTGTTTTGAGTTCTCGAAGGGCAAAAGATTCCATGAATTCTTCCTAACCCGGCCATTGGCGATGAGATAAAGGCTATTCCACGGAAAGCGACTCTGGCAAGAGCGGATTCCCTCACTCTTTTGGTCCAGAACCTGAAAGTAGGCCTTACGATGGCGCCCTAGCTAGATGAACTCCCGGATTTGATTTGAACGAGGAAAGTAGGTCTTTCTTTTGGCTTAAGATTCTACTATACTAATAGCCGTCCATTTGAATCGTGCAACTTTCTATCACAGGAGCGGAAAGCATTCTGATCTGATTCTATATAAATAAGATAATATGTTTGTGATTCAATCGATTCCTATTCTTTGGAACCCTCTCCTCCTCCCCAGCTTCCTTTCGAGCTGAGCTGGCCAAATGCTTTTCTTCTTGAACTTTGCTTTTCTCTACTTATTAGTTTAGGCAGAGCGTGTTCTCATCGTTGCATGGATGGTTTTTTCATGAGATTCGTGAGCAGTGAACAGCCCTTTCTTTCTCAGGTATTTCATGGTACCAGAGTAAACTTCGCACACACTTTTCTCAGATCATTAAAGACAAGACTTCTATTATAAGTTACTTTTGTATCATAAGCGGTGCACAAGTAAGGAATAGAGGTGGTTCGTGTTTTCTGTGTTCAATCGAGATTCTATGGGTGTTAAGTCCACTTTCCATTCTAAAGCTATCGAAAATAATGCATTGGATGGATGCCCGGGCATTGAGAAGGAAGGACGCTTTCAAAGGCGAAAGGCCATGGGGAGAGAGAGCGTCTTGTGATCCATGGATCTCCGATCGGGAAACCTATCCAAGCTCCGTGGCTAGTCTGCGCTCTTTGGACTTTTCAAACTTAGCGAACTGAAACATCTCAGTAGCTAAAGGAAGGAAAATCAACCGAGACCCCGTTAGTAGCGGCGAGCGAGAGCGGAACAAGGGTTCAATCCTCAAGCAGTTTCATTCAATGTGGATTGGATGATGGAAAAACCAGCTAGCAGCAAGCTCCGGCAGTCTTGCCATTACCACGCCCTACGGAGTTGTACAAAGTCAGCAACCGCTTTGGGGCGCAAGCGTAGGCAACACAGCACTTACGGGGTGGGGCGCGCAGTTCAATTGTTTCATAAAAGGTTAGGAAGATCTGGCCAAAGAAGGTGATAGCCCTGTTCATTCGTTCCATGTTCGACCTTCCAGTAAACACTGCGGCGGATCGTCGCTCCCGGTGTTCGAATGATGATGAATTCGCTTTTTACGTTCGCGCGATGGAAAAGGGAGACAACCCGGCCCGGGGGGGAAAGGGGGACCACCCTCTAAGCCTAAGTATTCCTCAATGACCAATAGCGTACAAGTACCGTGAGGGGAAAAGGTGAAGGAAAGAAAAAAAAAGAAAAAAGAACCCCATGGGACGGAAAGAAAGTGCATAGAAAACCGGGAGATCCGATGCGAACAATCAGTCGAAGGAAAAGCCAGAGCCGCACTCACTCTAACGCGTACCTTTTGCCTTTGATGGGTCAGCGAAGGGGGAGGGGAATATGAGGAAACAGCGGCTTAAGCCATTAGTGTAGGCGGCGGCTTTCCCAGAGGATATCAGAGTACCCACCACACGTTAACACCCTAACAATGTACCACAAACTGCATGACACCACCCCACACACGCACCCAACCCCCACAGCCATCCACACGACTCTACCCCAGCCCCACCACACCCCCTGACCCGGCCCACCCACACGCCCACCCCGCTTCCGAACGAGAGCGGAGAGCTCACACAGGCCTTGCCCGCCAGCGGACACGAAACCCACCGTACCCCCAACAACCCCCTGTACGGCAAAATACGGGGATGACTTGTGGCTAGGGGTGAAAGGCCAACCAAGATCGGATATAGCTGGTTTTTCGCCCGAAAATTATTTCAGTCAGAGCGTATGATTTTTTGTCGATGGCCAGAGGGGTTAGTGGTTAGGGGTAGACACTCAATGGGCTAGGGGCCCCCCCGCCTTACCACCCCTGGGGAAACTCCGCGCGAAATACGGCACCGTTCCAGCGTGGGGTTTGTACAGAAAGACCTTCTTGGGTGTGCTCTTAAAGATCAAAGTCGAGAGGGGGGGGGGGGGTGGGAGAACAGCCCCAGAATCAGTACGCTTAAGTGTACCTAAGCAATCACTTAGTGGAAAAAAAACAAAGGAAGTGATCAAGCAGATGACACAAGGAGGTGGGCTTGGAAGCAGCCATCCTTTGGCAAGAAAGCGTTTAAAACTAGTCACTTGTCTAGCTCCATAGCACCCCGCGAAAATGTCTCAGGGCCTCAAGTGATTCACCCGCGAAGCGACGAGGACCTTGCAAAAAGCAGATTTTAAAAGTGGTCAGTTTTAGCGGAGACGTTCTGTCAATCGAAGAAGGGTTTGTTGACCCACCTGGAGATATCAGAGAACAGTGGAGAGGGGGGGAATTGCTGACATGGAGTTAACACAAAAATCCTGTGAAAAAACACGATTCGCCTGCCAGTGAAAGGCTTTCTGCGTTCAGGTCAACTACGCAGAGTGGAATATCGTGTTCCCTAAGGAACCCCCCGAAAGCGGCTGCCGTCCGGGGGGGGGGGGTTTCTCACCCACACCCCCACCACACCACTACACGAAAGTAACTCGAAGTCGCTTGACTACTGAACCATGCCTGGGATCTTAGAGCGATTGGATGCTCGGTATATGATATTAGAGTCCCCTCGCTCTCCTTTATCCTATATATCGACTTTGAGTCATCAAGCCTTAACAATCAGAGATCCTCGCAAAGCACCACCAAGAGTCCACCCCCCCAAACCAGTGTGGCGCACACCCTCTTACCACATAACTAGGTGCTCCCCCCGGTCCGGACGGCTGAGCCTGCGCAATCTTGGCTGCTGACATCTTTCGAAAGCACTTTACGTGGTTCACCTCGTTCCTTTCTCATATCAGTGCTCGCCTTTTTCATCTTCCGTAGGGGGCTTAATTTCTGAGAGTAGAGGTAGCGAAGGGGACCGGGCCACTGGGGCGCGGAGGAGGGGGGCCGTGAGAGCAGAGACGAACTTACCTCTAAAGTCCCCGCCCCAGCCATAGCTCGCGGTTGAGGATTCTCCTTATAGTCCCACCCAACGCCCCGTCCCGACCCAGACTCGCGCCTGTCATAGTAACGGCGGGTTTTTCAATTCCAGGAAAAAAAAAAACTGCTCGAATTGGGGAGGGGCGATCCTCCGCCCGGTGTGGTGTGTGTGAAATGACCGTTTACCCCAAACCGTACAAAGGTTCACAAGTATAGTATACTGGCGCATTCCGTCGAGAGAACATTCGAAGGAACTCGGCAAAATGACCCCCCGTAACTGGGGAAAAGAAGGGGGGAGTGCTCTACTAAATCTCACTTATGATAGGGGAAAAGTGGACTTTACCCAGGGGGGGGGTTTTTGGTTTCTCGGGGGTGGTTATTTGGTGGGGGGGTTTTTGGGTATTTGGGGGGTTTTTTTTAGCGACGGTTTATTTAAAAAACCACAGGACCTTTGAGAAGTGGTTAAACACGATGTATAGAGTTTGACACCTGCCCGGGTGCTGGACGGTCGAAGGAAGACAAAGTTTGATTTTAAGCTTGAATGGAAGCCTGGTTAAACGGCGGGGGCCGTAAAAGTAAAGTAGTTGGCCCCAGTAACTCTAACCTGACCCAAACAATCAACATGAAGAACTGGTTGCGAAAATTCCTTTGTCCGCAATAAAGAGTAGCGACCCTGTCAAACCACCCCGACACCAATATGGATTTTGTTTTGTAAAACGACTGCCCCGCTGCGCCACATGGACCCGGTTGTGAAAGGAATGGAAAATTCTCCGTGAAGATGCGGAGAGTACCAACGGGGCTTAGACGGTTTAAAGTTTTTATTTATGTTATTTAATATATTACAATATTTATTTAATAGACCCGTGCACCTTTACTATAGCCTTCCGCCGTGCCCCCCCTTCACTCCCCCCCCTCAGTGACCCCCCCCCCCACCCCCAGTGACAACCTTGATCGAATGTGTAGGCTAGGTCGGGAGGGGTGTCCCGTGGTGCACAAACCCAACAACAGACCCCCAACCTGAAAAAGACCCTCTTTCGTTTTTTGTTAAAGGAATGCCTAACCTAGCCACCGAATCATTGTGGGTGGCGGGACACTGTAGGTGGGTAGTTTTATGGGGCGGATGGCCTCCTAAAGAGTAAGAGGTGGCGGAAGAGGTAGGTCACGCCGTTCGACACAAAGATGAAACCCTGTCACCCCCGCCACACCTTCAAGAACTCCACCTCCCCCAAGACCCGCCTCCAAACCAAACACCAAAAAAGACCAAAAACCCAAAGCCCACAACCGACCCTAGACACACCCTAGGACCGAGCCCCGCGTCCACCACACACCTTAGAGGACGACAGAGAGATCTAATCAGTCTAATGTTGCATCGGAAGCGTGCAAGTCCACACCAACCACCCAAAAAAAACACAACAGACAACCGCACAGCCCCTCCGTGCGCCCCCACAACACCCCCCCCACCTACTGGCCGCGCCACACAACCACGACGCACGAAAGCTCCGGCCATAGTGATCCGGGAGAGTCCCCAGTGTGGGAAGGGGCTCTCGCTCAACGGATCCAAAGGGTAAGCCGGGGAGAATGATAACAGGCTGGATGACTCCCAAGAGCTCTTATCGACGGAGTGAGTCAGTTTGGACCTCGATGTTTGCTCGAAAAACACAAACCCTCAAACCCCCCCCAACACCACTGAACACTCACACAAAAACAATTCCAAGAGAACCCCCAGCCAAGAACACCACAATCCCATATGGTAAACACAACAACTTGACGCACACCAAACACCCCCACAACCCCACACACAACACCGCCACACCCCACTCACCCGCCGAATGGTCCCCAAGGGTGTCGGTTTGGGTCGCCGATCTCAAAGTGGTACGTGAGTGGGGTGGTTTAGAAAACGTCGTGAGGGACAGTTCGGTTCCTATTGTCTACCGTTGGTGTTTTGTTTTGGTAAAGGCTAAACTGCGATGGGCCCAACCCTAGTACGAAGAGGACTGGGTTGGTGGGTCAAACTATGGTTGTTTTTGTACGGTTGTTATGCCAATAGCAAGCGCCGGGCAAGCAGCTAAGTTGGTAGGAAAGAACTGCCAGGCGAAGGCTAGCGGGAAAAAAATCCTCTCTATACAAGTTATCATAAGAGGTTTTTAAACCATAAACCTTCCGATAGGCGAGAGGTGCAAGCCACCGCGAGGTCGTGAAGCGGATCTCGTTCTAAACTAACCAAATTCACTTTACAAACAATAAAGAATAAGAAAAGGAAAAGAAAGAGGAGGACCAAGGGTTTATAAAGCAAAGGCTTCGGGGGGTTTAATAAATGTCCAGTCTTCAGGTCCCGCCGCGTCTCTAACTCAAACTTCATAAGTCTATTAATAAGGTAGAATACCTAGGGTGCAAGGTAGACGATGACAGTAAGGGATGGAAGAAGGAGATACAACCAAAGACAGGTTCGATCCTCCCTAGTGTTTCATTTCAAAGCAAGGATCCCGGATCGCGCTGAAAGAATCAAGTCAGTATAGTAGCATTGGTACAGTGGGTGGACTTACTACTAGAGTTCAGCTCTAAGGCCAGTTGCAGATGAAAGAAGGTCCAGAGGTAGAGGCGAGAGTCAAGCAGGCAAAATATAATCATCTCGTGTTTTGGTGCTCTAGTTCCAGGTGTCAGTCTAGAGGGAGGGACATCTAATGCGGAGTTTCGTTCGTTGGGCAGTGTCCTATTTCCAAGTGACAAGTCAAAGTATGAGAAGCGTTGGTGATTATTCTAGTTACATAAAAAAAAAACACCAATGATAGACTGTTTGTCAGTAGAATAGCTCTATGCTATTATTGGATTGGTTTGATTCCAAGTTTCTAGTTTCAGCATAGGCAGGTTCGGAGCATTGTATCAAGGTTTTTCTCATAGGTCCGTTTAAGATTAGAGACGGAAAGGCAGAGAATCTAGGCGAAACAGTTAGTAGTCAACCGAGCAAAGAGGAACATAGGAATAAAAGGAAGGCAGGCAAGAATAAAAGAGAGTATGTGGGCTTGATGTCAGCAGGGTCAGCAGTAGGTGCATTATTTTTGCGCTGTGGAATCGGTTTTCTTTGATGCGGGTGGAAGAGAGCGGGAAAGAAGGATCAGGGGAAAGAAGCGGGGTGTAGGGAATGGTCGACTCATCAGGCTCATGACCTGAAGACTGCAGGTTCGAATCCTGTCCCCGCCAATCCGTAAGCAGACTTTAGGGAGCGAATGAGTCAAAGAGGCACAGTAAATAGGACAAGTTCAGCTAAGTAAGACGGGCAGGGCAATAGGATAAAAAACTAG